>JAVKPL010013698.1:0-76853 GCA_032173675.1 Gastrolobium villosum | reverse complement strand
TATATCAGCCCTCACTTGGACTTGTTTTGCTTGGGAAAAAAAATGGGTAACAAACTGGTCACATAGTTGTTCCCAACTAGTGATAGAATTTGGGGGCAATGTTCTCCTCCACTCCTTGGCTTTTCCTGCTAAGGAAAATGGGAAAAGCCTAATTCGCATACTTTCCTCCGGAATACCATGAACTCTGAAATTATCAACTATCTCAGTAAAATTGTCCAAATGACTGTGGGGGTCTTCCATGGGCAACCCATGGAATTGACTAGCATTCATGATCATTTGGAACATTGCAGGCTTGATTTCAAAGTTCGGGACATTCAGCGGAGGAGGAACATAACCTCGTTCTGGACCATTTCTGAAGGGAGCAGCCATATCATTCAATGATGGTCCTCTTCCTTCATTCATTCCTTCATCATTTTCATGATTGTTATTGTTTCCATTGTTACCATTCCCTCCGTTATTTAAAACTTCAGCCATTGTATGATTTCTTAACCTTTGAACTCTTCTTCTGTTTCTGAAGGTTCTCTCGGGTTCTGGATCAAAAACTATTATTTCCAGTCCAAGTTCTGTAGGTTCTGTGCTCATACAATGGGAAGTGGTTAAACAAAAAGAAATTCAAAAAAAAATATCAACAGTGTTTCCTCTAAAACGCCCTTTCTTGCCAAATGATCCCCGGCAACGGCGCCAATTGCATGGTTGAACCGCGAGCTGCTCGGGAATAATTTAAAACTATAGGAGCAAGAGCACGGAGCAACAGTCAGATTTGCCAGCAGGAGCAATTTACTCTGACTGAGAGCAACCCTTTTTCGACTATACGCAAGCGTACGTGTCAAGCAATATAGGGTGTTTTAGTCCCAGATTTATCGTCCTCAGGGAGCAATTGTGAAGTAAGAAACGTTCAAGGAAACTTAACTTGTAAAAATAAAATACAGAAAAGCAACTATTCTCGACCAAGCCTCACGAAGAGCAATCTCTAGTCAGCTAGCTAAACAATGTTAACTATTCTGAACCCAGACGAGAGCAGTGATAACCTAGTATGATCATCGAATGTAAAAGCATCAATTTGAAGTAGTTTAAGAGTAATCAGTGAGTTGAGAGTAAAATCAGTAATGTAATCACTAGTAAATGTTGCGGAAAGAGTTGCAACAAAAGATTAAAGTGGGGTTGATTTTTAAGAAAGTTAAGTAGGTATTCACGGGCCCCATATTTTCATCCCTTTGGTTAACCCTGCTTGGTAGCATATTTTATAAGTGGAATCTGCTCCTTCCTTTACTTTTCCTTAGGGTAAGAAGAGAGCAAGGCCTTGCTCCCGACTTACTCCAGAGGTCTTAGAGTTACACACAGGGAAACCATGCTGCCTTCTCAAAAGAGCATGGATTCACATGGCAGTGCTCCTCATTCCGGGTGTTTCTCCCTCCTTTCTTCAGGCTAAACTACCCCAAGATCTTGAGACTGCTCCACACGCCCCTGTCAGTGTTTCATCGACCGAGTAGTCCCGGGATGAGGTTGCAGCCCAAAGGGTTTCACAGAATCAATAAATTTAACCAAAGAGCAACTCAGATTTCATTCATAAAATATGTGTTCCTTACAAAGTTATCCCAAGAGAAAAGGGATTACTTCTATGGAACCCTTACCTACTTAAAGAAAGTTAGCTCCTAGTGAGCATTTTTCTAAGAAAAACAAAAGGAATAATAAAAACAATCCTAGAATGTGTCCTCCTTTTGGTTGTTTGCTATGTTCCAGTTATAGGCCCCTTCATTTAATCCTCACTGTTCCCTTCATCAAGGGCTATGCTTTCTCTAAATCCTCTCCAATGGTAGCTCTGCTCCTTGCCAACTCAACTCTTCATAGGAATATGCTTCAATCGCAGCCTTGCTCCTTGCCAACGCAGCACTTGATGGTGGTGGTCCCCCTTGCTTTTGGTTTCTCTTTGTGCGCAAGAATTCTGGGATCAGGGAGACATGCCCACTATTTCTGCTATAGCTGATGTGGCGGCTCCTGATTGCTTCCTTTTCTTGCTTCTGTACTGTAGCAGGGAGACACCTCCACCTTCTCTGCTGATGCTGACGTGGAGGCTGCTGATTGCTTCCTTTTCTTACTTCTGTACTGTAGCAGGCTTTTATGCTCCCTTTATTTGCGCAACACCTCTCTTTCTTCCTAAATGTGCAGCTCCTCTTGTTAGGTCTTAGGTTTCCTGATCAAAACAAATTAACCCAATAATCATATGTGAAAAAGATAATGTTAATTTGCTCCAAGCCTACTCTAATTCCTATTTCACGTATTGCTCTGGTCTGCTTCTTAAAACAATTGCTCCTCATGGAAGATGGAGGTTAAGGAGAGTAATTCAGAATTAAAACTTGGGCTTGATGGAACCATATGTGCCTAATGGACCTCAACTTTTGAGGACCATCATTTACTCTCAGTTGTTCACTACTTTTTTTATAGTTGAAGTTTTCTGCATTTCGGCTGGATGTTAGAGGCTTGTTAAGAATAAGCTATTGGGAAACAACTTATTCTGGAACATGCATTGAGCACGTGGACGTGAGTGAGGGATCACTCAAGGGGTCTCACTTTGGACATGAAGGCTCCATGTAACATTGGACCAGAACTTTCAAGAGTTCAAATCCCATTTGGCATAGTGGTTTATTTTGGATAAAATAATCTTTAAGGGATTAAAAATTAACAAGTGAGTTTCGTTAACTGTTTCGGATGAGCCAGTTGTTAACTAAATCATTTTTCCAACACTGTGGGGAAGGAAAACAATAACTCAACCTATTTTTCTAAATATTTTCACCTACTTATTTTTCTTATATCTCTGATTTATCCTTTAATCAATTTTATATTTTCTATTTCCTTTGTTTTATAAAAACAAGATAAAACATTTTTTAAATTGATTTCTTATTACTGTCCATCCATTATATAGAACCTATGAAGCACCGACACTTCAAAATCCTTGACGTGTCGTGTCCGACACTTCCCGACACTCACTGACACTCCGACACTTCCCGACACTCCAATACTCGTTGCAAAGACTCAAAAAAGGTTCAAAGGTTACGTTGCTTTGCATTTTGAGTTTCAACTATTAGATTCGTTGGATTACAATTACTATTTTATTAAGTTTAATATAAACATTTGAGATATCTTATGGTTTTTTGCAAAATTGATGGGTATTATAAGTTTATCTTTATTTTTTTGTAAATTATTGAATCTTAAATATAATATACACTACATAAATTAAAAAAAATTATATAATATCAAAACGTGTCCTAACGTGTCGAAATTTAACATTTTTTAAAATTTACGTGTCGGAGTGTCGTGTCATATCTCGTGTCCCGTGTCGGTGTCGCTGCAACATATATTAGAATAATTGAATCCAAAATTTATTCAGGAAAGCCTTACAAAAAAAAATAACGTATTACCTACTATTTCAAATTAGTTTTGATTATTTTACATTTACTTTTATTATTATTTTCTTTTTAGATTAACTTTAGTTATAGCAATTTCAAATTTCAGTCAAGTTAAAAATGTCAAGATCCTTATGGGAATGATAATTGGGACTCAAAAAAAGCTTTGTATTACTTGTTGTCGCATATATTTGCGCGCATATTTCATAACTGTTAATAAGGCAACAAATATTTTATAATATATTTCAAATTAAATTATATTAACTTAAATATATTATTATGTCATTATTGAATGTTAATTTAAAAAGTATGAATTTAAGTTTGATGTGATTGAAACTGAATCAGGTTTTTAAGCTGGCTGCATTGAACACGCGTTTGGTAGAGGAGAATTTATTTTATCCGGGAATATCGATTTTTAAAAATATGATGAAAACATTCGGTTTGCGATAATATCCGAAAATTAAAAATTTAGAAAAAAATCAGTTTTTGGAAATCCTACACAATACCTTATACCAAACATCTAACAATCATTTGTGATACAGTTTATAATTATATCATTAGTTAGTAAGATAACATAGGAAAGAGGTACTAATAGGAAGAAAATTTAAAAAATAAATAAACAAATACAAGAACTAAAATAATAAGTGATTAGGGAAAAAGTAAAAGGGTAACAATACTTCCAAACAAACCCACAATTCTGCATGCAAGATAGTACCATACCTAAATTTTTACAAAAGCCAATAACCCAAGCTCCTAATGGGTCTCGAATAATACCTTATGATGGCTTCACTTACTTGTATTTTGTTTTATATAATAATATATAATAAGGTAAAAATATTTTTGTTTTTGTTGTAGAAATTTTTTTTTACACTCACATAAAAATGAGTAGATCCCATTACAAAAAAAAGAGATGAAATATTAGTGAGGCTCACTCACTTTTATGTAAGTGTGGTAAAAAAAAAATTGTTCAGTAAAAACAAAAACATTAAATCAAAATGGGGAAAATGTGTATCATTTAAAGTGTGTCATTTTAAGTGAGAAAAAGAGATAGATAAAGGAGGAGAGAGAGTGGACAGAAAAATATAAAGGTATGGGTCCCACCTATTTGTGAGAGTGAAAGAATATAAGTTGTGTCATTTAAAAGGACAAACACTTTTCCGAATCAAAATACGTCGAATGATATCAATTTCAACAAATAAACTAATTCAAAAAAGTAATATGCAATTCTAATCAAACCAACTGTTTTATGTTTATAGAATCGACACACAAAAAAAAAGGAGAGAATCACAAAGCAAGGCTAAGAGATTATCAATACATTGTTCATAAATAGATAAATCTGTTTATTTATCATCTGACTTTAAATGCAACAAAGGATTATTATTTTTTCCCTTTTTTGGAACTATTGGGGTGCCTAACTAGCATCAAATAAATAAAGTATATAAGTTTATACAAAAAAAAAAAGTATATAGGTGGGAAGAGAGCTTTAGTTCGATTTCCACCAAATATATTTTTGGGGAGAGACGAAGAGTTTTACTCTGTAACTAACCCTCGACTCAGGATTATTTTTATAGTCGAAGCATATTAGGATCCCCGGGAGGCCAACTCGCCTCTAAAAAATAATCAAAGTTGGTATACGAAAAAAAAAATATTTTATTAATTTTCACTTTTTTTAGGATTTATTTGCTTACAACTTATTTTATTAATCCATTTCTTATTTCTAGTTATATATAATTTTTATTTACTTGTTTTTTTTAACGAATTTAATGTTTTTCCTGTAATAAGAAATAAAGTTATATATTATTTTGATTTTTGAGAAAAAAATGGAGAAAACTTTGAAAAAACTAATGTTACCAGAGAGATACAAAAACAACTTCTATTTTTTTTCTTCTGAACCCAAGATTTCCAAGACAAGTCATATCTTATATGTGACAGCAAAAATACATGTCCAATTTAAAAAATAAATAAAATAAAACTCATTAAATTTAATTTAAAAACATCAGGACGCTAAATCTAAATAAGGAATCAAACGAACCTATTACTTTAAATTTGAGATTTAAGCCAGAAGGTTTTTTTATAGCCGTTTTTGTTAGGTATGCTCTTTT
Source organism: Gastrolobium villosum (assembly GCA_032173675.1). Classification (NCBI taxonomy): domain Eukaryota; kingdom Viridiplantae; phylum Streptophyta; class Magnoliopsida; order Fabales; family Fabaceae; genus Gastrolobium; species Gastrolobium villosum. The sequence continues at coordinate 71,350 of JAVKPL010013698.1, read as the reverse complement.
CACTAAGCCCAATGGCTTTAATGAGAGTGAGCCCAAAGACCAATTCTAACCCATGAAGCTTAGGGTTAGTGGGATTAGGCAGGGTATATAACGATCCTTTTCTCCACTTGTGCCTCCTATGGTAACATACATCAGAAACACTCCAAGAGGCAGACGTTCATCATCGGAATGGTTGGCCACACGACTCCCTGATCCCCTTGAATCATAGCCTGGAAGATCAACTGTAGAGCGGATTTTACGACCGTTCGTGGTGCGTTGCTGCAGATCGTGAGGCTGGAGAAGGAGAACTGAACATGAGGAATTGTCACGCTTGCTTCTTCATCCCAGGTAATCAAAGCGGTGTTCTTCATTCCTCATCGCATCGGTACAATTCGCTTCCGCGTGTCTGATGATATACCTTCAATTGGTATCAGAGCCGGATTCTGATGGGGATTTAGATCAACTTTGATTTATTGATTTATTTTTGTGATTTTAAAAATATTGCACCTTTATTCTGTATCTGTTATTGATACTCGTGTTTTAATTCTTTATAGTTCATTTTCATAAAAGTTTAGATTTTAATCGATAAAAATGCTTTAATTCATGGTTAGGGTCTCTCGTATATTTCTCGATTTGTAACATTGAGGCTAATCCCATATGATTAGGTTTCCTCCTTGCTGTTTTTATAATTTTCGGAATTTTTGTGTATTTTTCAATATTTTATAAAAATTCAAGACCGAGAAACCACGAGGAAGATGCGCAGTCAGCACTGTCGGAGACTTTTTGAGGACTTCCCGATCTCATAATGGGGCGATCTATATATGGTCGGAAAAAGGACGAAAATACGAACGCAGCAGTGGGTTGATCGCCCCATCGTAGCCTCCACGCGCCGCCACAAGCGGCTGAGAGTGGCTGCCACTCTCCGGCAAAGAATGGGAGAGTGAGGGAGCGTCCGACCACCGTTTTGGATGGTTCCGGTGGCGGTGAACTCGTCTCTATGTGGCGGTCCTTCCCCTGGAGTTTGGGCCTGAGTTGACTTCGGGTGACGACGCAGTAGACCTGACGGCTAGGGTTCCTCTTTCGTGTCCTAGGGTTTCTCGCCAAAGGATTGGGTCTTTGGGCCCATGGAAACCCTAAAGGGGCTTGAGACAGATACTATGGTCTAGGCGAAAGTTGAATTCCAAAGTTATAATATTTTTTTATTTTTTATTTCTTTAAAATAGGAAGACCATGGATTAAAGTAATTAGAATTTATTATTTAATACTTTTATTGATTGGTATGAATTATATGTGCAATTATCATGATATTTGCGATAACATGTCATATAGGATAGAAAGGTGTCATATTGTTGCATGATCAAATGTCATACATGAGTATAGTAGCTATTATGTCTTAAGCGACTAGTATGATAGTTATTATGGGATTATTTTGATTTTAAATTATCCTAAAAAATTAATTAATAATTATTATGATTTTTGATAAAAATCTAGATTAATAATGGGTAATTAACATCAAGACAAATAATCGTTATGGAAAATATTTTGATTTCAAAGTGTAACATCCCGCATAATTAGTAAATACATAAGTACTATGTGCTATATGTACATGTGTAGAATTCGGATGTATGGTTTATGTGTAATGGCTTGTGAATTGTTTGATCTTTATTCCTTGGATAAGACTAAGGTAATTAATTAAATTAAATCATAGGAGGGTACATATGTAGACATGTGAATTTAATCATATAAGTAATGTGAGTGTGTGTTAGAAGGCTTTGGTGCTTAGTGGACTTTGGTAGTGGGCTAATGTATGTGTGTGTACTTGTTACTTTTTGACTTGTGTGAATGGATCCTTTTGTGTGTGTGGCCAATGGCCCAAGGTTGGCTCTTGGATCAATCTTATTCAGCCCAAATTAAATCCACACCTAATTCCCTAAGCCTTGTCCAACTAAGGTGTCTTGTGTACCAAGGAACCTTCACATGGCAACCCATCTACCACCCTTTCATGCGCAATAGAGAGAGTAATTAGGACCTTAGTCATCTGCCTTTTTCCCTTGCTAAACCGCCACCTCACCTTGCTTATGCATAACTTGATTTTAATTTCATTGCATGGTAGACACATGTACCTTTTAGCATGAGATTAGGCTGCATTCTCCTCCATTTAGGCGCACATGGAGGGGCCTTGGTGCAGATTTTTCTTATGACACAAACTGCCTAACTTGTTGACTTGGAGAACCCTCTTGCACTTCCATCATGAGACTGTTTTGTGCAGATTTTTGGCAAGCTTTTTGCAGCCCATCATGAGCCAAACCTGCCTTGTTCTCACATGCATCTTGGGGCTGCACCCTCATCATTTTATGCGCACAAGTCAGCCCCAAAATGAGTGTTTAGACTGTCACAAATCTGCACTCTTGATGCACCTCTTTTCCCCTCATCATTTGCGCACCTAGGCTGCCTAAATGCAGATTTTTGGACTGCCACATAGTTGTTTTACTTGTTGACTTAGCAAAGCTCTTGCATGTGCTCATGATGCACCTTCCCCACTCCATTTTATGCGCATAACTTGGTCATTTGTGCAGAAAATTTTCTGACTTAGGACAGCCACAAAATCTGAACATATCACTCCTCACTCCTTGCATGTGAATAGAGTACATTAGAAGCAACCTTGTGTGCAGCCCCATCCCCTCAAGCAATCAGATTTTTCATAATGCTTAATCATGCCACTTCTCCTCACTCTCTCTTTAAATTGCGCACAAGAGGGGGCTGCCCCATTCACTTGTGCAGCAAACTCTTTTCCCCTCTCCCTCACACTCTAGCTTAGCATTGCAAGAACCTTAGGAGGAAGAAAGACCAAGCCAACTCCCTCCTTCCCTCACCTCAACCGTGACCTTACAACCAAGCTAGTGCAAGCCTTGTTCCTCAACCTTGAAGCTGTCCAAGTGGTTCCTCCTCATCCTTGTTGCGCATAGATCACCATAGGAAGTGAGGATTTGTTGTGAAGTAGAGCTAGAAGGGTGTGGTGAAGGGTGTGCTACAAGAGGTAAGCCTTGAGCTTAGGACATTTTCTTTATGTAACCATGTATGTGTGCTTAAATGTCTCCTTGAGTATGTGTGGTTTTGGATTTAAGTATGAGCATGGTAAAAAATTAGAATGGTGGAGCTATTTCATGGTGAATTGTATGCATAAAAAATGCTTAAGATTATATGCCACTGTTTCGTATGATTAGGCCACTGTTTTAAAGAGAAATATGCCACTGTTTCCCTATGTATGTGCCACTGTTTTGATGATAAAAGGCTCACTGTTTCGGTCCCTCAAGATCACCATTATATGCCACTGTTTCTGCACATTACATGCCACTGTTTCTGCACATATATGCCACTGTTTCTGCACATTACATGCCACTGTTTCTGCACACTACATGCCACTGTTTCTGCACATATATGCCACTGTTTCTGCACATTACATGCCACTGTTTCTGCACATATATGCCACTGTTTCTGCACATTACATGCCACTGTTTCTGCACATATATGTCACTGTTTTAGTGCTCCTTTAGCCACTGTTTTTATGCATGAAATGCCACTATTTTACCCATCAAATGCCACTATTCCTATGCATAAAATGCCACTGTTTTAGTCATGAAATGTCACTGTTTCCATACTTAAAATGTCACTGTTTTTATGCATAAAAGGCCACTGTTTTAGTCATCATATGCCACTGTTTTTATGCATAAAATGCCACTGTTTTAGTCATCATATGCCACTGTTTTTATGCATAAAATGCCACTATTTTAGTCATCATATGCCACTGTTTTTATGCATAAAAATGCCACTGTTTTAGTCCATAATATGCCACTGTTTCAATGTCCAAAAACCAAGATTTATGCCGCTGTTTTGGAAGTCCAAAGTGCCACTGTTTCTGTTTCTGTTTTAAAAACGTCACTGTTTCTGTTTTCACTGTTTAAAACGTCACTGTTTTGCTGCTGTAAACACTGCTGTATGTTCACTGTTTTGCTGCTGTAAACACTGCTGTATGCTCACTATTTTGCTGCTGTATGCTCACTGTTTTGCTGCTGTAAACACTGCTGTATGCTCACTATTTTGCTGCTGTAAACACTGCTGTATGTTCACTATTTTGCTGCTGTAAACACTGCTGTATGATCACTGTTTTCCACTGTAAGACACTGCTGTATGCCCTCTGTTTCTGCTGTAAATAGCCACTGTAAATGATTAGTTGTAATTGATTTAGGTGCGCTTAAGAAATGAGATACTTCGCTGCTGTTTGGTAATATTTAAGGCACGCAAAGGTAAGTGTCAGGCGATGATGCCTAATGTGACTATTGACTACTGGTATAGAATTGTGACATGGTGCTCCATATGCCGTAAAAATATTATGTTCCATTATAATGAAAGGAAACTGCCAAAAATGTGCCGTGTTGGTTATATGATTATGAGGTAAAGACGTTATGTGGCAGCATAACGCATATGAAAGGTATATAAGCATGCATCTTACATCATACCGCATTTTTAAGCCTTGTGTGTGAAAGCATAGCATGACATGCATGTATTAAGATCATATAGGCCTTGTGTAGAATAGTTATGTACAGGATCATGTGTTTGAGCAAGCATCATATAGGCATCCCCAAGGTACCGGGGTATGGGACACTTGGCATCAGTCCGCATAGGCCCACAGATGGAATCCACATGGAGCTCAGGTGCCAAGGGTATGACTGATTCCACTGTGAAGTGCGCGCACGACGGTGCTAAAAGCGCAAAGGAAAGGCGTTATATACGCAATATATGAATATGATAAAAATGAAAAGGAAAAGGAACAAGGATATGTTGAGGAGGACGTAAAAGCATTTGAAGACATGATATTTGCTGTGCTTGCCGATGAATGGACGTGTACTGTTGCTGTTTGTTTGATTGGATGACTGTAATGATTAATGTTTTGGCACTCTTGGATGACTGTAGACTTTATCATCTTTATTATATCTTGAACTTTTATGAACAGTGGATATTTTGGAAAACCTTTATGAAAAGAATTTAAGTGCTGAAAATTTTATACGGATTTGTATACTGCTATGAGGTTCTTTGTTAGCTCATGTGACGTTAACGACTCTAATTCCGCTTAGCGAACGACTCTCTTGGATGAATACAAGGGAGGGCGTTACACTAATTGGTATCAGAGCAGTTTGGTCCATGGATTTGCTTGTGTTTGATTGAATTGATTGTTGATTGTGTTTATCTGCTGATTGACTGTCTAAATGTGCTATAGTTTAAGTATATATAGACTAGGATAGTTAGATTGTTTAGACTAGTCTGGGGTAAGACACGGATGCATAGCTGACTTGTCCGAATTGAACTCGAGTACCTACTTGAGACTGCTGCCATGAATAACTTGCGGTGAGCCTGATCAACTCATTTCCTGATATTGTGAGTGCAGAATCATGGCAGGTGGTCGCGGTTCAACTCGGGGAAGGTCTGGCGATGCGGAAGAGGATCTTATCACCACCATTGGGGGACTGGCAACGTTTATCCAGAATATGAGCCAAGAATGGCGCGACCATAGGCAACAGAATCAGAACCTACCCCCACTGCATGAAAATGCAGAAGAAACTGCCCGTCGGAGGTTGAAAGACTTCCGCAACTTCCAACCACCCACCTTTGAGGGTGAGGACAACCCTGAGGCTGCAGCAAAGTGGCTGCAGATGATCGAGCATATCTTTGAACGCATGGCATGCCCGGAAGCACAGAAGACTGATTACGCGTCGTACCAGCTAATGGGAGAAGCTTTAACATGGTGGACTGGTGCGAGGGCTCTGCTGAGAGCTCAGGACGTTGAACTAACATGGGCCGTATTCAGACAAGTATTTCTGGATAAGTATTTTCCTAAGGCAATGAGAAGGATGAAGCACACTGAACTGCTGTCACTCAGACAGGATAACATGACGGTCAATGAGTATATTGCTAAATTTGGGCAGCTGATCGAGTACGCCAACTTTGACCGGAACATTTATGATGAAGAATGGCAGGTGGAGAAGTTCGAGAGCGGATTGCATCCGGAAATCCGCAAGCTCATCTTAACGACGGCTAATCGTACACTTCCGGAACTCATCAACCAGAGTCGTCAGGCAGAAGGAATCATTCTGGAGGCCAAGAACTTGAACAAGCCACCACCACAATTCCACGGAGGAAACCGAGCAGGCAGATTCTTCAGGGCGGCACCTGGTAGGGGTCGAGGCAGAGGTACGCAGTTGCAGGCGCGGCCTGGAAATTTTAAGAGAAACTTTACGGTGGGTCAATCGTCAACTGGACGTCAGGGCACGACTGTTTGTGCTACATGCGGAAAGAATCACTTTGGAGTCTGTCGCAAGAACAACAATGCATGCTTCAGATGCGGCCAGCAAGGTCATTTTGCTTACAAATGCCCCCAGAACGCTGATCAACAGCCTCCGCAAGCACGGGTGTTCACACTGGATGCGAATGAAGCGCAGAAGTTTCCCAACCTGATCAAAGGTAATGTCACTTTGAATGGTCACCCAATTTCTGTTATCTTTGATTCTGGAGCATCTGGCTCTTTTATGGCAAAGCATACTGCCTTGAGAATAGGCATCACCCCAACCCCGTTACCTCATGAGTTACACATCAGCACACCTACTGGAGGATCGTGCACGGCCTCAGAGATCTGCAGAGGTGTTACCTTGCAGTATGAAGGGAACACATATACAGTTAACTTGGTGGTCCTGCCGGTATTCAACTTCGATGTGATTATCGGTATGGACTGGTTGACGGAAAACGGGATAACTTTGGATTGCAGAGCGGGGAAAGTCATTGTTCCTGCGAAGGATGGTAATTCTCAACCTTTCTCTCTCATTTCCTTATTGCAAGTTAGAAAAGAGCTCCGCGAGGGAGCAGCAGGGTATCTTTTGTCGATCGAGGCTGAGACCTCGGTTGACACTCAAATTCAGAATGTACCGGTAGTTAGAGAATTCGAGGAGGTATTCCCGGATGAAATACCTCGATTGCCTCCTCATAGGGAAATAGAATTTTCCATCGAACTTGTTCCTGGAGTCGGACCAATCTCCATTGCCCCTTATCGCATGGCACCTTTGGAACTGCGCGAGTTGAAGAAGCAGATAGAAGAGCTTTTGGCAAAGGAATTCATCAGACCGAGTACCTCTCCATGGGGTGCTCCAGCCATCTTGATTAAGAAGAAGGATGGAAGTTTACGTCTGTGTGTAGATTACCGCCAGCTGAACAAAGTAACGGTGAAGAATAAGTATCCGCTACCGAGGATCGACGATTTGATGGACCAGCTGAGAGGAGCCAGAGTCTTTTCTAAGATAGATTTACGATCGGGATACCATCAGATCCGGGTCAAACCGGAGGATATTCCGAAAACCGCTTTTAGGACTCGTTATGGGCACTACGAATATCAGGTGATCCCATTCGGACTTACGAATGCTCCGGCGGTATTCATGGATTACATGAACCGCATCTTCCGCCCCTTTCTTGATCAGTTCGTTATTGTGTTTATCGACGATATCCTGATTTACTCAGCTAATGAAGAGCTGCACGCGGAACATCTGAGGATTGTCTTGCAAATCTTGAAGGAGAAGCAGTTGTACGCGAAATGGTCAAAGTGCGAGTTTTGGCTTAAAGAGGTCCAGTTCCTGGGCCACGTTATTTCATCAGAAGGTATCGCGGTGGACCCCAGCAAAGTTGAAGCTGTCATGAATTGGGAACGACCCAAGACTGTCACCGAAGTAAGAAGTTTCTTAGGTCTTGCTGGATACTATCGAAGGTTCATCCAGAATTTCTCTCAGATAGTGCAACCCCTTACTCGTCTCACTCGGAAGGATAAGCCTTTTGAGTGGACTGAAGCCTGTGAAGAATGTTTCTTGGAGCTAAAGAGTAGATTGACGAGTGCTCCCGTACTCACGATTCCGGATCCTACCCGAAGGTTCGAAGTATACTGCGATGCGTCGCTGAAAGGACTTGGATGCGTGTTGATGCAGGATCGTATGGCGGTAGCTTATGCATCTCGACAACTAAAGCCTCACGAAGAAAATTATCCTACGCACGATTTGGAGTTAGCAGCTATAGTGTTCGCACTTAAAATCTGGAGGCACCACTTGTATGGTTCGCAGTTTGACGTGTTCAGCGATCATAAGAGTTTGAAGTACTTGTTCGACCAGAAGGAGCTGAATATGCGGCAACGTCGGTGGATGGAATTTCTGAAGGACTACGATTTCGAACTTAAATACCACCCAGGAAAGGCAAACGTGGTAGCGGACGCCCTGAGCAGGAAGACACTGCACACTGCAACTCTGATGATGGAAGAGCTGAAGTTGTTTGAGGCCTTTCGAGACTTGAACTTATCGGTAGACGAGAGAGGAAGTAGCATAAGATTGGGAAATATAAAGGTGGAGAATGAACTGATCAGTAGAATTAAGGAGGCTCAGAAGGATGAAGAGTTAGTCCGCGAGTTGGTTGGTAACCAAGACGTTGTAAAGGATGAGTATGATGTTTGGAGATTCCAAGGACGGCTGGTTGTGCCGAATGAAGAATTGAAACAAGAAGTTTTACAGGAGGCTCACAAGGGTAAGTATGCAGTTCATCCTGGATCCACGAAGATGTATCATGATTTGAAGACCTCGTTTTGGTGGCCGGGTATGAAGCGTGATATTGCGGAGTATGTATCTCGATGCTTAACTTGTCAGAAGGTGAAGTACGAACATCAGAAACCGTCGGGACTCCTTCAACCTTTGGAGATTCCCGAATGGAAGTGGGACAGTATTGCGATGGATTTTGTAGTTGGACTTCCTCGGACGCGAGAAGGATATGATTCTATCTGGGTGATTGTCGATCGTTTAACGAAGTCAGCTCATTTCTTGCGTGTTAGAACCACATATGATACAGAGAGGCTTGCTAGAATTTATCTGCAGGAGATTGTGAAGCTGCACGGAGTTCCTACGAGTATTGTCAGTGATCGTGATCCCAAGTTTACATCTAAGTTTTGGGAATCCTTTCAAAGAGCTTTAGGGACCCAATTGAGGTTGAGTACTGCTTATCATCCGCAGACCGATGGCCAGACGGAACGCACCATTCAAGCATTAGAGGACATGTTACGAGCATGCGTTTTGGAGTTAGGAGGCAGCTGGGATAGTTATCTTTCGTTGATTGAGTTTGCGTACAACAACAGTTACCACTCCAGTATTCAGATGGCACCGTATGAAGCTCTGTATGGGAGAAAATGCAGATCCCCTTTATGTTGGACTGAAGTAGGAGAGCGATGTATGTTAGGACCTGATCTAATTCAAGAGACATCCGAACAGGTAAAGAAGATTCGGGAGAATATGCAACGGGCTCAGGCCAGACAGAAGAGTTATTACGACAAGCGTCATAAGCCTCTATCTTTCGAAGTCGGAGACCACGTATTTTTGAGAATCACACCTACATCGGGACTCGGAAGGAGAATGGGAGTAAAGAAGTTAAGTCCACGGTACTTAGGACCGTATCTGATTATGGACCGGATCGGAGAGTCTGCATACCGGTTGGCTTTACCACCCAACTTGTCAGGAATTCACAATGTATTTCATGTATCGCAGCTACAGAGGTATCTCTCTGACCCATCTCACGTGTTACAGCCGGAAGAAGTGGAACTAAAGGAAAATCTGACGTATCAAGTGCAACCGTTGCAAATCCTCGAAAGATCCGTCAAGCGACTCCGTTCTAAAGAGATTCCGTTGGTGAAGGTATTATGGAACAACAGATCGGCAGCTGAAGCCACTTGGGAGCGCGAGGACGACATTCAGAAACGCTATCCAGAACTGTTTAGCTCTTAAGTAAGTTTAATTTTGCGGGCAAAATTCCTATTTGGTGGGGAGAGTGTAACATCCCGCATAATTAGTAAATACATAAGTACTATGTGCTATATGTACATGTGTAGAATTCGGATGTATGGTTTATGTGTAATGGCTTGTGAATTGTTTGATCTTTATTCCTTGGATAAGACTAAGGTAATTAATTAAATTAAATCATAGGAGGGTACATATGTAGACATGTGAATTTAATCATATAAGTAATGTGAGTGTGTGTTAGAAGGCTTTGGTGCTTAGTAGACTTTGGTAGTGGGCTAATGTGTGTGTGTACTTGTTACTTTTTGACTTGTGTGAATGGATCCTTTTGTGTGTGTGGCCAATGGCCCAAGGTTGGCTCTTGGATCAATCTTATTCAGCCCAAATTAAATCCACACCTAATTCCCTAAGCCTTGTCCAACTAAGGTGTCTTGTGTACCAAGGAACCTTCACATGGCAACCCATCTACCACCCTTTCATGCGCAATAGAGAGAGTAATTAGGACCTTAGTCATCTGCCTTTTTCCTTGCTAAACCGCCACCTCACCTTGCTTATGCATAACTTGATTTTAATTTCATTGCATGGTAGACACATGTACCTTTTAGCATGAGATTAGGCTGCATTCTCCTCCATTTAGGCGCACATGGAGGGGCCTTGGTGCAGATTTTTCTTATGACACAAACTGCCTAACTTGTTGACTTGGAGAACCCTCTTGCACTTCCATCATGAGACTGTTTTGTGCAGATTTTTGGCAAGCTTTTTGCAGCCCATCATGAGCCAAACCTGCCTTGTTCTCACATGCATCTTGGGGCTGCACCCTCATCATTTTATGCGCACAAGTCAGCCCCAAAATGAGTGTTTAGACTGTCACAAATCTGCACTCTTGATGCACCTCTTTTCCCCTCATCATTTGCGCACCTAGGCTGCCTAAATGCAGATTTTTGGACTGCCACATAGTTGTTTTACTTGTTGACTTAGCAAAGCTCTTGCATGTGCTCATGATGCACCTTCCCCACTCCATTTTATGCGCATAACTTGGTCATTTGTGCAGAAAATTTTCTGACTTAGGACAGCCACAAAATCTGAACATATCACTCCTCACTCCTTGCATGTGAATAGAGTACATTAGAAGCAACCTTGTGTGCAGCCCCATCCCCTCAAGCAATCAGATTTTTCATAATGCTTAATCATGCCACTTCTCCTCACTCTCTCTTTAAATTGCGCACAAGAGGGGGCTGCCCCATTCACTTGTGCAGCAAACTCTTTTCCCCTCTCCCTCACACTCTAGCTTAGCATTGCAAGAACCTTAGGAGGAAGAAAGACCAAGCCAACTCCCTCCTTCCCTCACCTCAACCGTGACCTTACAACCAAGCTAGTGCAAGCCTTGTTCCTCAACCTTGAAGCTGTCCAAGTGGTTCCTCCTCATCCTTGTTGCGCATAGATCACCATAGGAAGTGAGGATTTGTTGTGAAGTAGAGCTAGAAGGGTGTGGTGAAGGGTGTGCTACAAGAGGTAAGCCTTGAGCTTAGGACATTTTCTTTATGTAACCATGTATGTGTGCTTAAATGTCTCCTTGAGTATGTGTGGTTTTGGATTTAAGTATGAGCATGGTAAAAAATTAGAATGGTGGAGCTATTTCATGGTGAATTGTATGCATAAAAAATGCTTAAGATTATATGCCACTGTTTCGTATGATTAGGCCACTGTTTTAAAGAGAAATATGCCACTGTTTCCCTATGTATGTGCCACTGTTTTGATGATAAAAGGCTCACTGTTTCGGTCCCTCAAGATCACCATTATATGCCACTGTTTCTGCACATTACATGCCACTGTTTCTGCACATATATGCCACTGTTTCTGCACATTACATGCCACTGTTTCTGCACACTACATGCCACTGTTTCTGCACATATATGCCACTGTTTCTGCACATTACATGCCACTGTTTCTGCACATTACATGCCACTATTTCTGCACATATATGTCACTGTTTTAGTGCTCCTTTAGCCACTGTTTTTATGCATGAAATGCCACTGTTTTACCCATCAAATGCCACTATTTCTATGCATAAAATGCCACTGTTTTAGTCATGAAATGTCACTGTTTCCATACTTAAAATGCCACTGTTTTTATGCATAAAAGGCCACTGTTTTAGTCATCATATGCCACTATTTTTATGCATAATGTGCCACTGTTTTAGTCATCATATGCCACTGTTTTTATGCATAAAATGCCACTGTTTTAGTCATCATATGCCACTGTTTTTATGCATAAAAATGCCACTGTTTTAGTCCATAATATGCCACTGTTTCAATGTCCAAAAACCAAGATTTATGCCACTGTTTTGGAAGTCCAAAGTGCCACTGTTTCTGTTTTAAAAACGTCACTGTTTCTGTTTAAAACGTCACTGTTTTGCTGCTGTAAACACTGTTGTATGCTCACTGTTTTGCTGCTGTAAACACTGCTGTATGTTCACTGTTTTGCTGCTGTAAACACTGCTGTATGCTCACTGTTTTGCTGCTGTAAACACTGCTGTATGCTCACTGTTTTGCTGCTGTAAACACTGCTGTATGCTCACTATTTTGCTGCTATAAACACTGTTGTATGTTCACTATTTTGCTGCTGTAAACACTGCTGTATGATCACTGTTTTCCACTGTAAGACACTGCTGTATGCCCTCTGTTTCTGCTGTAAATAGCCACTGTAAATGATTAGTTGTAATTGATTTAGGTGCGCTTAAGAAGTGAGATACTTCGCTGCGGTTTGGTAATATTTAAGGCACGCAAAGGTAAGTGTCAGGCGATGATGCCTAATGTGACTATTGACTACTGGTATAGAATTGTGACATGGTGCTCCATATGCCGTAAAAATATTATGTTCCATTATAATGAAAGGAAACTGCCAAAAATGTGCCGTGTTGGTTATATGATTATGAGGTAAAGACGTTATGTGGCAGCATAACGCATATGAAAGGTATATAAGCATGCATCTTACATCATACCGCATTTTTAAGCCTTGTGTGTGAAAGCATAGCATGACATGCATGTATTAAGATCATATAGGCCTTGTGTAGAATAGTTATGTACAGGATCATGTGTTTGAGCAAGCATCATATAGGCATCCCCAAGGTACCGGGGTATGGGACACTTGGCATCAGTCCGCATAGGCCCACAGATGGAATCCACATGGAGCTCAGGTGCCAAGGGTATGACTGATTCCACTGTGAAGTGCGCGCACGACGGTGCTAAAAGCGCAAAGGAAAGGCGTTATATACACAATATATGAATATGATAAAAATGAAAAGGAAAAGGAACAAGGATATGTTGAGGAGGACGTAAAAGCATTTGAAGACATGATATTTGTTGTGCTTGCCGATGAATGGACGTGTACTGTTGCTGTTTGTTTGATTGGATGACTGTAATGATTAATGTTTTGGCACTCTTGGATGACTGTAGACTTTATCATCTTTATTATATCTTGAACTTTTATGAACAGTGGATATTTTGGAAAACCTTTATGAAAAGAATTTAAGTGCTGAAAATTTTTTTTATACGGATTTGTATACTGTTATGAGGTTCTTTGTTAGCTCATGTGACGTTAACGACTCTAATTCCGCTTAGCGAACGACTCTCTTGGATGCATACAAGGGAGGGCGTTACACTAATCATCCTCATAAATGATAATTATTATGATTGTTGCAATCTAGATTAATAATTAAATCATCTATTTGGATGATTTAAATCTAGAAAAATAATTAAAGTAAATTTCCTAAGAGAATAGTTTATTTTGCGAGTAATTTGTGAGTTTTCTAAAATGGTCATGGAATAACACACGCTGCATACAACATTCATGTATCATGATTGTGTGGAGCACACGCTGACGTAAAGTGAGCGGATTTCAAGACCTTAATGTTTTCAAAATTATGTTAAGCTAAGTGCCCGATTATCGGCGCTTTTTCTTACATAGTATTTGAAATCAAACAAAGGATACTCTCAATTAAATAATTCTTGGAAATTAGAAAATTGCTTATGTTGAATGGAAGGAAATTTAAATTAAGAAATTTAACCTTCAAGCACATTATAGGACCATTAATAAAATAATAATGTGATGCCCCATCGGATAAGCATGATTTGATTTTATTAGACTAGACCTAAACTAAATAATCATGGGAGGAGATTTAAATTAAGAAATTAATTTAACCTCCTGGCACATTGTGGGCCTATCAATAAAATAATTATGTGAGGCCCCAATGGATAAGCATGATTGAATTTTATTGGGCCTTAATAATTTCAAAATTTTAATAAAGTATTGTACGGCCCATCGTCAATAATACTAAGTTATTAAATATAATTTTGAAATTAAACAATGAATTCGACAAGGCTTATGAAGATTCTCAAACAAAAATGTTGAATAGGTGAAGGTTTTAAAAATTAATTAATTTTAAAACCTGCAGGCTCCATTTGTGGGTTTATTAGTGAAATGGTTATCGCTGAAGCCCCATCGGATAAGGATAATCAGATTTCACTAGATTAAATCTTAATAATTTCAAAATTTTAGTAAAGTATTGTACGGCCCATCGTCGGCAATGCTTAGACACTAAGGATAATTATGAAATTAAACAATGATTAATTACATTCAACTTTGGTAAAATTACTAACCCTCCCATCGAGGCTCTGGCAATGGCACTGAAGGCCCAAATAACAATTTTAGATTTTACAAGTGACTTGCCCATCGTAAGCCTTGTAAAGATAATCCAAAGGATTGTTAACAATAAACAAGAGTAGTTATGAGAATCTACTTGTACTTCATTTGTTTATTGCATTATTTGTTTGTAATTGTGTGCTTTATATGTTTTTCAGAAAATATCTTATAAGTGATTTCGAGTCCAAAACCTCTAGATGGTACCAACTAAGTGAAAAATAATTTTTCTAGGTGAACAAACAAGGGAACCGTAATTGGAAATTCAACATGATAATATATAAGTGAAACTAGTAGACATATTAGTATCACATGTGGAAGAACAATATCAAGAATAAATGGATCCTTAAGAAAGTGAAGATCCACCTTTTGACCCAATCTTGGATCTACTTGTAAATACTCAAGGTCTAGTGCGGTACATAGTGGGAGAGAACATTATTAACTCTCAAGTTGTCTCTTGTTGAGTGACATTGATCCTACTAGTTACGATAATGCACTAGAAGATGTTGTTGATCAAGTGTTGCTCAAGCTATGAACAATGAGATGGAATACTTGTATTTCAACTCTGTTCGGTCCCTAGTAAAGGCACCAAGAGGGGTAAAACCCACTAGGTGCATGTGGACATAAAAGGCAAAGAGAGAATGGACAGGAAGGCGAAAACCTTCAAAGCTAGCTTGGAGGCAATTTTTGTCAGACGCCATACTTGAGTCTATCCAGATTCTCTTAGTTGCTGCTATAAGTCTTAATTATGAGATTTCATTTTAAGAGTTGGATGTCAGGATATCTACATACAACAAACAAAAATGGGTTTATAGCAATGGGTAGGAACACACGGTATGCAAGTTGTGAAAGTCTATTTCATAGACTTAAGCATGCATCCAGGTCTTGGAACATCAGTTTTGATCAGGTTATCAAAATTGTGATTTTGATAGAACCTTGATGAATAATGTGTATTTGTATGTAAAGGATCCAACGAAAACAGTAGTTTTTCTGGTACTTTATGTAGATGATATGCTTCTTATTGGAAACAATGTGGAGGTAATATCAAGCATAAAGAGTTTGCTAAGTTAGTGTTTTGGTATGGAAGTAATGGGGAAGCCAATTATATTCTTGGTATAAAACTCTTATGGGACCGGAAGAATAAGTTGTTGGCATCACTTCAGGCTACTTACATTCAGAAAACTTTTGCCAAAATTCAACATAAATTCTAAGAGAAGAATTATAAATTCTCAGATGTGGAATTCATCTTCCTAAGGAGTAACCAAAGACTCCTGAGAAGGAAGAATGCATGAGCAGGATATCTTATGCTTTGGCAAAGGTAGACTCATGCATATCATGTGGGGCGTTAAACCAAACATCTGTCTCGCAGTGGGAGTAGTGAGACGGTACCATTTTGAACCTAGAGGAATAGTAGATTATTGTTAAACATATATTCAAGTACCTACGGAGAACGAGAGATTATGTGTTGGTCTATTCTAGTGGGAGTCTTATTTTGACTCAAGAAAATCAACTTCGAGTTATGAGTTTTTCACTAAACTCAGACAGCATTAAAGGTGGATCTTGCAGACCCAGTTATTAAGAATTTTCCTGAACTTGTGTTTGAGAGGCATGTTACTTCTTTGGGTCTTAGGAGGATCCCAGACTTGCATTAAGCGAGTGGGAGATATTGGATTCATTGTGCTCTTGGAGAAAGACAATGAAACAATAAAATTATTTTCTGAATTTCATAATTAAGTTTTTATTTATTTATTTTGCACACTATTTACAAACATCAAGATCCGGATCAATTGTGGAGTATATGGTCATATGGATACGTTCATGGAGGACATGATCATAGGTTCTCACAATTGATGAATAGATTCGCAGCTGTTAAATGAAGTCGGGCACTTTATTTAGGCTGCAATATTTTATGAAATGGTTTTGTCCGAATCATTGTAAAATATTGGTGTGAAATAATATTCACATTGAAAGGATCAAGGAGAGATTTGATGAATGTTGTTTTTCTGTCATAAGGTATCAAATCTCCAGTTAACTATAGTTATATAATTGCCTTAATCTTGAGTTTATTATAAATAGGTAATCAAATAGTTTTCATTCTTTGATTTACCAACGGGTGAGGTTCGATCAATTGACGGCCAATAACTAGGTATTTTGGGATTGAGATTATCTATTTATCGGTATTTATGAGATAAACAACATGGAATTTGTAGGATATGTCCCCTTGATATGTTTCGGTACTTGGATATTAAAGACACTGGCCAGTGCATGTAATCGATTAGAGAAAATATCATAGTCAAGGGAATAAATAATTGATTTAGTTACAGAAAACTTGTCAATCAATTATAGACATTCTACAAAGGGGCGATGCATATTCATGTTATAAAGGTCATTAATCTTGGAGTTCACGTTCGGGCTTTTAGTGGAGTAGCGCCGAATTAGATAATCCTTCAAAGATTATCAGGAGCCTTGATGAGTGAGAAATGGTAGATCCCCAGAATAGCTTGAGACAAGGGATGGGTTGTATAATCAGATGATGGTGACTTATGGGCTACATATTCTTGGGTTTATGAACTCAAGTTTGTGTCCAAAAGAGCAAGTGAGAGATTGTTGGGTATGCTCTTTTCACTAAGCCCAATGGCTTTAGTGAGAGTGAGCCCAAAGACCAATTCTAACCCATGAAGCTTAGGGTTAGTGGGATTGGGCAGGGTATATAAGGACCCTTTTCTCCACTTGTGCCTCCTAGGGTAACATACTTCAGAAACACTCCAAGAGGCAGACGTTCATCATCTGAACGGTTGCCCACACGACTCCCTGATCCCCTTGAGTCATAGCCTGGAAGATCAACCGTAGAGCGGATTTTGTGACCGTTAGTGGTGCGTTGCTGCAGATCGTGATGCTAGAGAAGGAGAACTGAATGTGAGGAATTGTCACGCTCGCTTCTTCATCCCAGGTAATCAAAATGGTATCTTAATTCTTCATCACATCGGTACAATGCGCTTCTGCGTTTCTGGTGATATACCTTCACGATTGTTACCAATTGAAGGAATATCATAAAAAATGCGGAAGCGCATCGTAACAATGTGATGAGGAATGAAGAACACCGCTTTGATTACCTGGGATGAAGAAGCGAGCGTGAAAATTCCTCACGTTCAATTCTCCTTCTCTAGCCTCACGATCTGCAGCAACGCACCGCGAACGGATGCAAAATCCACTCTACGCGGTTGATCTTCCAGGCTATGACTCAAGGGGATCAGGAAGTCGTGTGGGCAACCGTTCAGATGATGAACGTCTGCCTCTTAGGTTTTTTTGATGCATGTTACCCTTGGAGGCACAAGTGGAGAAAATGGTCCTTATATACTCTGCCCAATCCCACTAACCCTAAGCTTCATGGGTTAAAAGTGGTCTTTAGGCTCACTCTCACTAAAACCATTGGGCTTAGTGAAAAGAGCATACCCAACAATCTCCTACTTGCTCTTTTGGACATAAACATGAGTTCATAAACCCAAGACTATGTAGCCCATAAGCCATCATCATCTGATTATACAACTCATCCCTTGTCTGAAGCTAGCCTGGGGATCTACCATTTGTCATTCATCAAGGCTCCTGATAATCTTTAAAGGATTATCTAATTCGGCGCTACTTCACTAAAAGCCCGAACGTGAACTCCAAGATTAATGACCTTTATAACATGAATATGCATCGCCCCTTTGTAAAATGTCTATAATTGATTGACAAGTTTTCTGTAACTCAATCAATTATTTATTCCCTTGACTATGATAGTTTCTCTAATGGATTACATGCACTGGTCAGTGTCTTTAATATCCAAGTACCGAAACATATCAAGGGGACATATCCTACAAATTCCATGTTGTTTATCTTATAATTAACGATAACCAGATAATCTCAATCCCAAAATACCGAGTTATTGGTCGTCAATTGATCGAACCTAACCCGTTGGTAAATCAAAGAATGAAAACTATTTGATTACCTATTTATAATAAACTCAGGATTAAGAGCAATTACATAACTATAGTTAACTGGAGATTTGATACCTCATGACGGAAAAATAACATTCATTAAATCTCTCCTTGATCCTTTCAATGTGAATGTTAATTCACACCAATATTTTACAATGATTCGGACAAGACCAGTTCATAAAATATTGCAGCCTAAATAAAGTGCCCAACTTTATTTAACAGCTGTGAATCTGTTCATCAATTGTGAGAACCTATGATCATGTCCTCCATGAACGTATCCATATGACCATATACTCCACAATTGATCCGGACCTTGATGTTTGTAAATAATGTGCAAAATAAATAAATAAAAACTTATTTATGAAATTCAGAAAATGATTTTATAGTTTGCAAACTTAGAAGCAAAGCAACGTAATCTCCCTTCACTTTCACTTAGTAAAGAGCCGGGTTTTGATCCTCTTCTTGTCTGTCTATCTTTGCTGCGTTTGTTTTTGTTTTATCTGAATCGATCAAAGATGATGATGAATGTGAAGAAGCGTCAAGCTCAAGAACCTTTTTCATTGGAGTTTTCAGAGAAGAAGCACCGTGTTGGAGAAGAGTTTGAGAGCTTGAAGATGGTTGCGAGAGGTTATTACTATCCAAAGATAAATTTCATGAAGCCATTGGGAGAAGATGCCAACTTCATATGTGAGGAAAAGCAAATCATGGGGGTTGCTGATGGTGTTGGTGGATGGGCTAGGAAAGGCATTGACGCTGGTGATTATGCCCGTGAGCTCATGAAGAATGTTAACGTTGCAATCAAAGAAGAAGCAAAAGACTCTGTTGACCCCGAAAGAGTCTTGAGTCATGCTTTCATGAATAAAAAAGCTAAAGGGTCATCCACTCATCCATTGTTAGTCTTAAGAAAAATGTCTTGCATGGTGTCAATGTTGGTGACAGTGGCTTGATGCTGTTCAGAAACAACAGAATGTTGTATCAGTCCCCCATTCAGCAGCGCAAATTCAACACTCCGTTTCAATTGGGGAATGTTGTGAGGAGTGATCGTCCAGACTCTTCTGTGGAGTATCAGGTTCTTGTTGAGCCAGGGGATGTTGTAGTTTTAGGAACTGATGGTGTTTTTGACAATATGTATCCCTTTGATGTTCAAGCGATTCTCAAAGATATGACCGAAGAAGGCAGATTAATGGATGTACAAGAATGTGCTAAGGTAATTGCATCGATAGCTTGGCGCCTTTTCATGAGCAAAGTTGGAGGCCCTTTTGAAGATGCTTGTAAGAAGGCAGGAGTTAATCATAAAGGTGGAAAGATGGATGATATTACAGTTCTAGTTGCTCATATAATTGTATGAAAGTTGTTTACTTTTGTAAACTCGGTTATCCATGTTATTGAATAAATTGGGTATTCGCAATTGTCACTCTCTTAATTAGTTGCTTTTTATGTTTATGTGGTTTTAGATTATGCAAATTTACTTTATTATTCTGGTTTAATGTTTAAAATATGTGAATGTTCATGAAAAGGGAGATAGACATAACATTTTCATATAATAAGGTGACGTGAAAAAATTTTCTTTTTAAATTATAATTAAAAATCTTGATTAGGTAACAGATATTGAATTTTGCTGTTTGTTCCTCTTCTTATAGTAAACCTCTTCTTACAAATTGAACAAATGTAAGTAGGATTGCTTTTTTCCTTCCAAATCAATCGTTAATCCATCCACCCACTGAAGCCCCAATGATTGCTCCTGCTAGAGCCATACTCATTATGGCTTCCTGTTTTTTGAACATCAAGTTTTCATAATTGTTATGATGAAATAAGCATAAAAGTTTAACATTCTCTTATTTATCTGTCACTTAATAGTTTTAACTGATAGTGTATGTTTCAGAACAAAAAAAGGAACCTACAAGTGACATGAGACTTCTGATACAGGGGGAAAACACAAAGTTCTGTAACTTAAATTTGTTTCTTTTTTCTTCCTTGTGAAATGAAAAATCAACAAAAAAAAAGTTGTTAAAGAATAAGATATCGATGGGATCTTTTAGCTCTTGTTATATCACATTTATATACCAATTGTTGCAACTAAGTTGTAAGTTGGTAATATCAATTTTGAAATTCACACAAATAGATAAAAAGATTTTCACATTAAAAAATAAAAGTGATTTAGAGGAGATCATATTTCCATCTTGCTCTTTCTTGTATCATAAGTTTTTGAGCATGAGAATATATACCATATATGTTACCTCTGCCAATTGCCGCGATTGGTGGTCTATTTTCGACAAAATCTAAAACCATCTTTGAATGCAGAAAGTGAGTCAAAATCTGAACTTTAGAGTTGGAGCGTAATGCCCATTTTACAAATCTAACAAAGATTTTATCTCCTAGTTATGATGACCTGCCTTACTATTTGAAACCATGCATTTTGTACTTTGGTATATATCCAGAGGACTATTCCATTAGTCGTAAGAGTTTAACTCAATGGATAGCTGAAGGGTTTGTTAAAACTGATGAGAGAAGAACTTCAGGGCAAGTTGCAGAGGAGTATTTGTCTGCATTAATTCATAGAAGTCTAGTTCAAGTTTGGAAAGTTGGCTTTGATGGAAAAGTTCAATGATGTCAAGTTCATGATTTATTGCATGAAATGATCATTAGAAAAATGAAGGATCTAAGTTTTTCCCATGTTGTACATGAAGATAATCAATCACATGCAGATCCTATTTCCAACAATTTGTTGAAGAGCACTAGCAACTCACATATTCATGCTATTCATGTTTTTGAAAAAGGTGAATTGCCTGAGCCTTTCATTGGTACTGGGCAGATTATCTTCAAGTGTAGAATTTTGAAAGTACTTAACCTAGCACAGTTTAATAACCTAGCTCATTCTGGCAATAAACACCAACATATTCAATTAAGCATTTTGACAAAATGGTTTTAAATATCTAGCATTATTGCTTTTCCTTTACCAGTCTTGTTGGCACGTTCCTAACATAATGCCCTTAAAGTGCCAATTTGCCAAACATAATTTTAAATTAGTTGTAATTCCTTTTTCTGAATTGTGTATGTGTTGCAATAAGCATATGTTTGCTCTTGTTATTTTTACTTGATTATGGTTGTCTCCACAAAATGAAGATTACTGACACGGAAATGGTAATCATTTGGTAATTTCCTTTCTTGAAATCTGAGATCCATAAATGGTACTGCAATTTTGTGGATTCCACATTCTTGGTTCACCAAACAGCATACACAAAGACCCAAGTTTTTAAAATATTTTAATATAAATTTTTAAGATAAAGTAATATATCTATAATGCTAATCTAACATGCGAGATCTTACTCTTCTAACATTATTGTCCAATCTCATAGTTCCCTACTATCTATACATTAATACCATGATACAACTCATTGACTCAAACTGATTGAGTCTTTTGTTTCAGTACTTCACCAGAGTCAGAACTTCTTTGCCAAAACTTGAAGTTAAGAGATCTTCTTTCAAGCATGTTCTCCACTTCCTCCATTGGAAGTCCTTTGGTTTCTGGCACAAAAATAATGACAAAGATAATGGCTGCAATGGTGATGAATATAAATATCATGAATGTGAATGAAGTCCCAATAGCATCTGTCAAGGATAGGAAGGACTGTGCAACAATGAGATTTGAAACCCAATTTGAGGTAGATGCCATTCCTCCACAGATTCCTCTGTACCTCAAGGGATAGATCTCTGAGTTAACAACCCATGGAACAGTTCCCATCCCTGGTGAGAAGAATAAGATGTAGAGTGCAAGGCCAATTATTGCAAGCCATCCATATTTGCTAGGACATCCCTTAGTGTACCATAGTCTGTGCTCTTCTTGGCATTGATCTTCTGTTGTGTCATTGGAGATTAAGCATGCCCCAGGTAAGAGCTGCAAAATAATTGGTAATTATGTTGGAAATTAGAAAAAAAGCGAGCCTAGAATAGTGGTAAAGCTGTTTTTTGTGACTGAAAAGTGGTAAAGCTGCCCTCACCCTCATGTTGGGTTTATTGGCTTAGGCTCTTTTCACTTAAGCCCAATGGCTTTAGTGAGAGTAAGCCCAATGACTAATTCTAGCCCATGAACCTTAGGGTTAGTTTTGGATTGGGCAGAGTATATAAACTCTCTTTTCTCCTGGTGCCTCCTAGGGTTACAGGAATCAGAAACACAAAGAGGCAACGTTCATCATCTGAACGGTTGCCCACACGACTCCCTGATCCCCTTGAGTCATAGCCTGGAAGATCAACCGTAGAGCGGATTTTGCGACCGTTCGTGGTGCGTTGCTGTAGATCGTGAGGCTGGAGAAGGAGAACTGAACGTGAGGAAATATCACGCTCGCTTCTTCATCCCAGGTAATCAAAGCGGCGTTCTTCATTCCTCATCGCATCGGTACGATGCGCTTCCGCGTTTCTGATGATTTAACCTTCACCTCACTCTTACTAGTTGGGGTTTATTAGGGACTTATTTTGTTTTAGAACTTAGAACTTAGATAAAGAATAAAATATGATGACCATATTCCTTAATTGATGCAATAATGATTAGTAGTTTAGTACCATATGCTAAATGAAGACTAGTACCAATGTATATGAAATATGGGAATGGGAAAACCTTTTGAAGGACTTGTTTACCTTATTAGATGCAGAAGCACAAAAGCCACAATTTGGAGAAGCTTTGAGGCATTTCGTGCAATCCCATTCAGCAGGGTTCAAAGCTGTTCTATAATCAGGACATGTGTTATTGAAGTGAGAGGTTTCAATTGTGCTAACCATTGGGGAGTGACTTGTAGTTTGATTGAACACAACAGTTAAAACAACAAGGGAGACTACAACACCAGACAAACTGAATAGCAGAAGCTTCTTCCTCCCAGTTTTATCAATAAAATATATGCTCAAAATAGAACCAAATGCATTTAGCCCAGCTGTGACAAGTGACAGAAGTAGTGCAACACGATTGGATGCAAAACCAGCTAATTGAACAATGGCAGGGCTGTAGTACATTATAGTATTTATACCCACAAATTGTTGGAAGATTTGAAGCCCCATTCCTGCATATAAACCTCTTCTTACAGTTTTTGTTTTCAGCAGCTTCACTATGCTGACCTTATCTGAAGATGAAGCTTCCTTAATTTCCATTTCAATTGATTCCTTCAATGCATTAATTTCATCTTCAACATCCTGGGGAGGGTAAATCTTCCTTAAAATTTCTATAGCTTCTTCTTCTTTGCCCTGGTATTTAACATAAAAGCCAACAAAGAAAGGCAAGTTAAGACACACATTTTGAAAATAAAAATTAGATTACATGCACTATTTTAAAAAGGGATAGGATCCATTTACAAATTTTTTTTGCAAATTGCACAAAGTACGACCGGTCGTACACTGAATGATTAAAGTATGACCGGTCATACTTAGTGTAGTTTGTAAAAATTTATAAACAAAAAAGTTTGTAAATATAACCTGCCCCTTTTAAAAAAATGATAATAATGGAACCTTTCGAAATAGCCAACGAGGTGATTCTGGGAGCATAAGCATGAGTACGATTTGCGTCAAAGCTGGTGCTGCTGCAACTCCTAACATCCACCTCCATGTTCCTGGTACCTGAACAAATGATATAAAACACCAGCAAAGTTATAAAATTCTAGTTTGTATAAAATAAAATCTAGACAATGCAATTAAAATTTAGAAGAAGCTTAATCATAAATGAATGATTGGTATATACGTTTATTAAAATAGACAAAGCATATTCAATGGTCACTAGCATATTTTACGTCACAATGTTGATGAAAATAGCTAAAGAGGCTGAACAAGTGAAGCATAGTTTTCTCACATTTGTGAAGGCCAAGTTGATAAGGTAAGAAAGGAATTGTCCACCAGTGATAAGAAATCCATTGAGACTAACTAGTGCTCCTCGAACTCTAGTTGGAGATGCTTCTGAGATGTATAAAGGGGATGCCATTGAAGCCATTCCAACACCAAGTCCAACAAAAACTCTACCAACAATGAGAATAGCTGGATTTGTAGAAGCAGCCATGATAACAGAACCAATAAAAAAGAGGGTATCTGCAAGTATGATTCCTTTTTTCCTTCCAAATCGATCGTTAATCCATCCACCCACTGAGGCTCCAATGATTGCTCCTGCTAATGCCATACTCACTATGGCTTCCTGTTTTATGAACATTAAAGTTTTCATAATTGTTATGATGCAATATTTAGCATAACAGTTTAACATTCTCTTATTTATATGTCACTTCATAGTTTTAAATCAGTAGAATCTTATATTTACAAATTTTTTGTTTATAAACTCTTACAAACTACATTAAATATGACCGGTCATATTTCAATCAAGAGTGTATGACCGGTCATACTTAGTTTAATTTGTAAAAAAAGTTTATAAACATATCCTTCCCCTTTAATTTATAGTGCATGTTTTAGAACAAAAAAAAGAACCTACAAGTCACATGAAACTTCTGCTAGTTGGGAAAATTTGTTTATTTTTTCTTCCTCGTGAAATGAAAATTCAACAAAAAAAGTTATTAAGGAATCATATTTCGATGGTACCTTCTAGCTCTTGTTATATCACATTTGTGTACCCATTTTTGCAACCAAGTGTTATGTTGGTGACATCATATTTAAAAATCACACAAATAGATATATAAAAGATTTTTACATTGAAAAAAAAAAAATGATTTAGAAGAGTTCATATCGCCATCTTGGTCTTTCTTGTATGAAATTTTTTTTAGCATGAGAATATATACTATGTACGTTTTCTTTATTGAGACGATCAACTTTAGATTCAGTCACAGAAACAAGGAGGAAAAAAAAAATTAAATTACTTCTATAACATAATATTTCTTACCAAATATTAAAAATAAATGAAAAAAAAAATCCTTTTTTGATTATTGGGTAAGAAAAAGCTTGGGAGATGAAAAAGTTATACCATTATGAGCTTATGAATATTTAAACTTTAAGCAAAATTTATAATGGTTTATAAAAGAATTGTTGACAGCAATAGCCTTACCTAAATTATGTTAAATGCTATAAATGTGTCCTTTGGATTTGTCTACGAGCATATTTAGCATAAAAATATGTTATTTATTTAAATACTGCTTTTCCTTTTATGGAATGATGCAGATTTATAATAAGATTTAAAATTAAAATTAGGCACAATCATGCTTAATGGTTATGGTGAGAACTATCGGGACCTCACGACTTATCGGTCAAATTTCAAGTTGTAGAAACTAGAAAGTTCGGGACCACACAATTATTGGCTAAAATTCAAGCTGTAAAAAGTTAGGGACCACACACACTCTTACTTGATAGTGTGGGAATCGAGAATTTCCCAAACTCATAATAGTCACAAAAATGAAAATAACAAATCATTTTTTTTTTTAACTACAAATGCAGTCTATCAATAGTTTTTATTTGGTTGTAATATAATAAAAAATAAAATGTTTTCATAAAATATTCATGTTAGCTAAGATATTTTAATTTGTTAATCCTTAGTTACAAGCCGTATTTACTAGTTCAATTGCAATTTTTTAATTATACAATTTTTAGAGGTTTTTCACACCCTTTTGAGATTAAGATTATCTTTTTTGGGTAATGTTTATCCTCACCGTAAACTTTTAATTACAACAGTCTTTGATATTTGCCATTAACATGCGCCATTTACATGCCTAAAGTCTAACACATTACTATATACATACAAATAATGTAAGAGTTTTGTTGAAGAGTACTATCTTAAAAGCAGTAATTAAGATCGTTACACAAAAAAAAAAAAAAAAAAAAGTAGTTAAGAAACATTTGATATTAAATATTTTAATTATTTAAGAAATTAAGGTTAATTGATTTTTATGTTTCTAATGTAATAAATGCTTTAATTTTTATCGATGATACTTTTTACTTCTGTTTCTTTAGTAAGAGTAATAGTTAACAAATATCCAGCTTAAATGCATGTCTTTTTCAAAAAAAAAAAATTGTTTTACATTAATTTAACTATGTATGTGTAATAATGTGAAATCGGACATAATAATATTTTAAAAACTAAAAAAAAAAAAAATTGAGCTGAGAAAAGCTCAATCATTGCCTTTTTTTCTTTTATAAAGAATCATGTCTGCACAAACTTATGGAACTTCGAGTATAATTTAAATTGTTAAAAACTTGATTACCAAAAAAAAATTGTTAAAAACTTTAGTCATATTTGCAAGTGAATAAATTAATGAAAATTATGTGAGAAATTATTTGCTTGAATAGCCATTATTTTCCTTCCTGGGAATCAGCTCTATATTTTAAATTGAGGTTATGTTTTCCAAAGAAACTAAAATTGAGAAAATTATCACTACAGGCTGGGTGCATGGTTATGACTGTACCATAATGATTGTAGTAAGGGGCATTAGCGTCCAATAAAAAATGAAAAAAATTTGCAAGAAAAAAGAAAAATTATGGAAAAGTGAAAATTGTTTTGTGGACTCTTCATGAACATTACCTGCAGCCAAGTCTCTCTATCCACAGCTTTGAAATCATCTCTGATATACAAAAGAGCCCCAGATATCACTCCTGCACATACCCTTTCTTTCATCAACTCCAACACTACCACTACTTTGTTTGTTTATATGAGAATTTAAAACTAGAAAAAAAAAAAAAAAAAAAAAGAGGAATTTCAAGTCATAGATATTATATATGATGAAAGTTTTACCAGTGTCATAACCAAAGAGAAACCCTCCAATTCCAGCAGAGAAAGCAAGGCGAAGAACATAAGGGTTTTTCCATGATAGAGATAAGCATTCTCTGAAAGCAGAAACATCAGCTTCTGGTACTCCTCCTTCCATGTTCAATTACACACAAGCATAAAAGCAGAGAAGACACTAAAGAGAGAAAAAGTTTCACAATGTTGAGTGTTGCTAGTAAATGCTGATAAGAGCGGTGAGATGAGTAGCATATTTATAGATAGAGAAAGAGATTCAATTCGTAGACATGATGAGTTTGAACACATACGGAATCACCTAGACAATTTGGAATTTTCCATTAGTATGTAATCATTTTTAGACACCAAGATAAAGAAAATGAAAATTGAATGATAAAATTGATAACATATATACATAGAAATGAGGGAATTATACGGGACAGAACAGGTATAATAAGTGTTATCATTAATTTGCTTTCTTTTCTAACCGACCACGTATGAGAGAGTACAGTGCAAAGCCTAAACTTGGGTAGGCTTGGACGCCACACATTATCTAATTAACCGACCATGGTTAGTATTTTTTTCATAGGGATTAATATTTTTAATGTTAATATACAAAAAATAATTTTATTTCCTATATCATAAGAAATATCAGTAAGAGTATTCAGAATTTAGTTGAGTTTAACTTATCTCAAACTCAATTTTAATATTTTAATTAGGCCATTTCTTTAATTATATTTGATGGATACTGTAATAATTCAATTATAAGTACTGGACAAACCCAACAAAATACATAAATTTAAATATCAATTATAACTTAATTGTAATAATGAATTTTTTATAATATATTTCAAATTGAATTATATTAACTTAAATATATTGTCACGTCATTAATAAATGTTAATTTAAATCAAGATGTCATATAAGATATTATTAATTTTTAAAATATTATGAGATTTATAATATTATATTTATTGTATTATATAAAACGTATAAATTAATTAAGTTTGATTTTTTATTTTTTTGGTATAAAAATTAAGTTTGATACGATTGAAACTGAATCACGTTATTAAGCGAGCCGCATCTTGAACACCCTTAACAATAATTTGTAATACAGTGTATTATTATATCATTAGTTAGTAAGATAACATAGGAAAGAGATGCTAATAGGAACACAATTATATATATATATATATATATATATATATATATATAATATAAGAACTAAGTTTAAGAGGTGATTAGGGAAAAGGTAAAAACAAGAGAAAGTTATGGGGATAAAATGTATATTATATAAAAATATCCCAGTTTAGCCTTTCATTTTCCAATTCTATATATTATATAACCGTATATTTTAAGTTCATTATACAACTTTTTTTTCCACTTTCGGAAAAACTGCAACATAAAATTAAATTTGAAAAAATTTGAAAAGTGTTAAATTCTTTTCTAAAAATGAAAAAAAATTGTACCGATTTGGGTACAATAGTTGTACCAAAGATTTATCCCTAAGTAGGGATAAATCTTTTGTACAATTGTTGTACCCAAGTGGGTACAACTTTTTTCCACTTTCGGGAAAAGTACAACATGGCGGTAAAAATAAATTTGAAAAAATTTGAAAAGTGTTAAATTTTTTCCTAAAATGAAAAAAAGTTCAGTTGTACCAAAGATTTATCCCTAATAGGGGTGGTAAACGAGTCAGGGGCCTTTCAAGGGCCTTTGGCTCGGCTCGTAAAGGCCTGAGCTCGTTTAATAAAAGCTCGTGTTGGAACCAGGCTTGGACTTGTATAAAAGCTCGTTTAATAAAAAGGCCTCAGACTCTAATTCAGAAGCTCGGCCTTAGAGCCTCCCAGGCTAACCTAGTATATAAATATTTATTTATATTTTTTATACTACTTGTAATAACTCTCTCTTTCATCAATTTATTTCACCCCATTTTATTGGTTTAACAAATTTTTGAATGATTTTGTTCTATATTATGCTATTTGGATATATATTAAATTTATGTATACTTATGGAATTACTAGTGTTGTTCTATATTATCCTTCATCCTCCTTCACACAAACAAACCCACAAAAATTCATTCGTTCCACTATGCACTGCTTGTTTGTGTCAATTTATTTATTTATTTATTTATTTTATTTTTGTTTGCACTTTGTTTATAATGGACTAAGATAATATAACCTGTTATCTACCTTCTCTCACTTTAAATTTTTTTATTGTAGACTTTATAAATTATTGCTGCAAATTGGAAGCTAAGGTTTCTATGTGTAAATTTATTTTTTGTGGAATTCTGTTATCTTATTTTTATTCTTTAAGTTGCTAACAAGCTAAGACAGGCTTCACACAGGCTTTTATTTTTTGTAAATAAACCAGGCCACAGGCCAATATTATATTCGTGACAGGTAACAGGCTAAGGCCAGTCGGACATGTTTAAATATAGGCTTGGCCCGTTAAGATCAAAGCTCGGCTCGGCTCGGCCCGTTAACACCCCTAATCCCTAAGTACGGATAAATCTTTTGTACAACTATTGTACCCAAGTGGGTAAAACTTTTTTCCACTTTCGGGAAAAAGTGTAACATGGCGGTAAAAATGAATTTGAAAAAATTTGAAAAGTGTTAATTTTTTTTCTAAAAATGAAAAGAAGTTGTACTCACTTGGGTACAACAGTTGTACCAAAGATTTATCCCTAAGTACGGATGAATCTTTTGTACAACTATTGTACCCAGGTGGGTACAACTTTTTTCCACTTTCGGGAAAAAGTGCAAAATGGCAGTAAAAATAAATTTGAAAAAACTTGAAAAGTGTTAAATTTTTTCTAAAAATGAACAAAATTGTAACCACTTGCGTACAATAGTTATACCAAAGATTTATCCCCTAAGTATAGTCACACTGCTTCAGTTTTTTTATTTTTTTAATCTTGATAGACAAATTCCTCACTTATGTTGTATGCAATAAAAAAACTAAGTCCTAAATTAGCAACTTTAGTAAGCATTTTGCTGAAAAAACCTCAGGCATGACGAAATGGATTGGCCATATTAATAATTACAAAAAAATTTAAAGATTTAACTGTAAAACAAGACTCAATGGGAGGTAATTTTATTTTTATTTTTTAAAAGCAAAAATTTAGTCCAATATAATTTTAAAAACTCTTATAATAAAAAAGTTTTTCTTATAATATTAATGAATAAAAAAATGAAAAACTAAAATCTCCCATAAGAGTGTTTTTTTAAAAAATATATATCAATTTTTTGAAATTCTTATTTTATTTTATAGTTTTATCCCTACTATATATATATATATATATATATATATTGAAAAATATGTGTGTTCTTTTAAAGAACACAAATTTAGAAAAACACAAAGAGGTGTGGATCCCACCGAAAAAATGAAAATAAAAGTATAAGTCTCACCTATTTATGTTTATCTCTCTCTTAAATATATATATATATATATATATATATATATATATATATATATATATATCCTAATGATTTACTCAAAACTCTAAGAGTATCATCAAAATTTTATAGAATCACCGGATAAATTTTAACATTATTTTTAAATTATTTTTTATTCTTTAACTTAAAAGCACAGACTTTTACATTTTATATTATCTTTGTTTGGACTATATTTTATAGTATTTAAAGATTGAATTTTTTTTGTTTTAAAAAAAAACAGCGTATAAATTATAAGACATTAATTTAAAAATATACATCATAAAATAGTTCAAATCCAAAGCCGAATTAATCGGTTCGTTAGAACTTTGGAAACGGTTGATATCTACTAAAAAAAAAATTATTTCATTCCACGTGCTTGCCTTTCAGATGAATTTAAACTCATTATACTTCTTTCTTTCTTTTTTGTAATACATTATTCTTCTTTCGTACCTAAGATTCTTTGACCAATTATTTAATTAAGGATTTTGCTTTCTATGGTTTCATGGGTTGTATATGCACACTTTTGACATATCTAAAGCATCAAATTTCAATTTTCATCTCAGCTTATCTCAACCATATATCGTTTGACCAGATCATGTTCTTTGTACTTCCTTTTATCTTCACAGGCAACAAAATTCCCAAAAAAACCCAACAAAGTGGGAAGTTCAATTAACATCACAGTTACAACAAGATAAATTAATCACATGGTTCTTATTCCTTTAGAATTTTGAACAAAATTTGGTACGTGACATTTGAGTTATTTTTCCTCTTTTTTAAAAAAAAATTGTGAAAAAACTTTCAATTGTATATGAGACTATTCATTTTGCTCCTAAGAGATAGGGGCAGGATATTCTTACACCGGTGTAAGAGTTAGAAGTCTTACACTCAGTCTTGATCATTGATTCACTTGTATCCAATGGTTCACATTACTAAGAAATTTGAGCTCTTAGATATAAGTGGGATCAATGGTCAAGAATAAGAGTGTAACTTACACTGATGTAAAATGATCCTGACATACATATATATATATATATATATATATATATATATATATATATATATATATATATATAATTGGGAAAAAAAATCTAAGGAGAAAAGTAATTATCACATTCCAACGTCAAAGAATGATACTCTGACTTATATTGATATTTATAGATGATAAATGATAAAATATTTAAAAAAATATTTGTCATTTTAAATATAGGGTTTATCATCTATCATTTAACATGACAATAAAAACTTTCCTACACTCGCAACATTTTGTGGGGCCCGCAGCAAAAAAAAAAAAAAAAAAAAACTCTGACACGCAAAATGAATCTCTATAACATTACACAATCACTTTTCCTACAACATAACTCTTATAAAACCCTTAAATATAATAATATATTTTGATAATTTTTACTTTCTGTCTTCTCCTGAATTTGTGATGAGAGAAAATATATAAATCCATCAAATAAGCATCAAAATATGATCATTTAATTTAAAATGACTCAAAGTTAAATTATTCAAAATGATTCGAAGATTTATAAAATGTATATTTTAAGAGAAAATATTTTGTCATATAGTAAGTGGGTTGTTTTCTTCTATTAGTGACTCTTCGATTTTCGTACAATATTTTTTTATTTTTTTAATAGATGTGAGTCTCATATAAGATATGTCTACAATATGAGAAAATTCTCTTTTATCACATGCAAAAATCGAAACCCGTATTTTAATCAAAATATACCGTGCAGTCTTATCAATTAGTCAACAGTCATATTCCGTATTTGCAGTCATCTAATTTAGGTAAAAACATCAATAATGGTGATGCTACTGATTAGTCAATTCGCAATTGTGCTGCTGTTATATTCGTAAACGCAACCTTCATCATAAAGATCTTCTGAAAATAAGTTATGCACGATAAAATATTGTTAAATTAATGGGTTATGTTTATTTCATTTTAAATAAAATAAATAATTTTCCTACACACATAAAAGAGGGTTAGGTCCCACCACTTTTTTTTTCTCTCCTCTTATTTGTGGGTCCACTTG
Source organism: Gastrolobium villosum (assembly GCA_032173675.1). Classification (NCBI taxonomy): domain Eukaryota; kingdom Viridiplantae; phylum Streptophyta; class Magnoliopsida; order Fabales; family Fabaceae; genus Gastrolobium; species Gastrolobium villosum. The sequence continues at coordinate 38,683 of JAVKPL010013698.1, read as the reverse complement.
TAATTTTATTTTTACAATATAAGGTAATTATTTTCCTATAACATAAGAAAAGTATTTCCCTAAATTAATTTATGGAAAAAGTGTATATCATTCTAAACGATTTAAAGTTGTGTTATTTTAAATGAAAGAAATATATAAATAAAGGAGAAGAGAGAATAGACAAAAAAATATATAAAGATATGGATCTCACCTTTTTGTGAGAGTAAATAAATTATATCATTTGAAAGAATAAACATTTTTCCCTTAATTTATATTTATTTAAGCTCTCATAGGTTTTAAGCGCTTAGCTCGATAGCTTATCCAAAAAAAATATACATACATACATATATATATATATATATATATATATATATATATATATATATATATATATATATAAGCCGTCAATATAGTGTCGTAAGATATATGTATTCCGGCAGATATATATAAGAACTTTCTTAATTAGTTGATTAGAAAAGTGGGTATAGTTTACAGTAAAAATATGCAAAATAACGTGACTAAAGCAAAAAGCTAGAAATTCGACGTTGCCATTTCAAAGGGAGACGAAGTGAAAAAAAAAAAAAAAACACACACACACACAACATAGAATCTCAGTAAAATAAATCAAATGAAATCGATAACATCCCAGTGCGCCGTTTAATGGGGCTTCCCAGTTTGACATCCACTTATCTTTGACGATTCAAATGGATAAAATTCAAACACATGAGCGACCATGCGGATCCTATGAAGAGAAATAAATACACATAAGATAAATAAAAGTTCTTTTGTTTGACTGGACCTGTGTTTATTTGACTAGATACTTTTTTTCGTAAAATAATATTTATTTATTTTTTAACTTAAGTTGTTGTCATAAAGAGCTTATATGTTACACCTGTTTTCAACGTATATGATCGGCTAAAAATGTGCAATTGAACTGAATTCTTTGAAAAAGTGAATTAAACGGTTTGATTCAAAAATAATTCAGTTAGGTTGAAAAACACTTGTTTTGGTTCGGAACTGGTTCGAGTCGACCCTATTCTGAAAAGAAAAAAAAAATTAAAATAATAAAATAATAAAATAATAAAAATCAATTCGGTTCGGTTCGAAAAAAATTCGATTTTTGAACTGATTCTTAAAAACCCGATTCGATTCTGTTATGGACCTGGCTAAGGCCCACACTCGCAGGAGGCCCAAACTATGCAAGCCTAAAGGTAAGCAATATAAATAAGAGATAAAGACCACAGATCTTTCTTAAACCCTATTTTATGCAATCACGACAGCACACACACACCTCTCTGGGTAAGGCCCTTATAAAGTGTGTCGTGATCCGCTTCCTCCAAGATACCTAATTCATAGATATCTAGAGAGAAAGCATTAGATCCAACATCAATCATCTGACCTTCGGTTGAACACATTTGCCTCAGGCAGAACATTGGCGCCGTCTGTGGGAAAAAACGACAATTTTCCTACGATCACGTGTGTTAAGCCATCAAATAAGATGGTGAAGACTACGAGAAGTGGAGTTCGACAAGCCTCAATGTCGAATACAGCACATCCACCCATTCCCCCCGTTAGGGAGGATCCGTCTGGGCCACACATGGTCCAGGATCTTCAGCAACAGCAGATCCCAGATCCTGATGTTGTGCATGTTAGCGATGTCAACTCGGACTCAGCATCAACTCCTGCGGTCAACCCTGATGCTCCGTATCTACAGGGGCTTCAACCGATTGGGATGCCGACCACGAATGCAGACCAGATGCCAAATGATGCAGCCACTGATCCACGGGTGACAGACCTAGCAGTGCTGCGCAGGATGGAGGACTTAGAAAGAAGAAATGAGCTTCAACGATGGGAAGATGCAAGGCAAATTCGGGAGTTATAAACTCAACTCCGGCGAGTTACTAACCCAGATCCCGAACGAGCTATAACACAGGTCATGACCAACCTGAGGATTGCAAATCCCCAGCAAAATAACCACGAACGAACCCGAAATCTAGTAAGGGATGCTGAGGGCCGACCTCAACGGATGGCAACCGCCTTGGCCCGTCATCAAGAACCTCGGCATGAAGGAAGCCGGGATGCAATGAGAATGATAAGGCAGGTAGACTTGATGCCTGAGAGGCGGATGCCGAATACCCAACCTGTGGATGACGGGTACTCGTTTTGAAACCCGGATGATGTATCAGGTGTCTACAGGCGAAAGTACAACAGGGGGAAATACAATGACAGCCCATTTGTGGATGCGATCGAGGATACACCCTTCCCGGAAAATCTGAATTTATCAGAGCTTCTTAAGTATGATGGGACCCAGGATCCTCAGGTGCATTTGGATGCCTTCGATACGACCATGTATATCAAGGGGATAGAAGAACCTCTCATTACGCGACTCTTTGCAACCACATTGACCGGAGCGGCTCAGACCTTGTTTTCGTCTTTGCCAGCCGGATCCATTAGATCGTTTGAAGAATTTGGTGGGAGGTTTTTGCTAAATTTTGCTACCAGAAAAAAAAAACCAAAATCAGAATTTACGCTAGGTAAGATAAAACAACAGCCCAATGAAACGTTGCAGAAATACTTAGATCGGTTTAAAATGGCCGTGCTGCAAGTTCCGGGGTTGTCTGAAAATGTCCATATGCACCTGGTGATAGCAGGATTGCAGGGCTCTTCGCGTTTGGCCAAATCCATATTTAAGGATCCAGTATGGACCTTGGTAGAATTCACTGCACGGTCAAAGAAATACTTGGAACTCGAACAGATGGAAATTGAAAACATGGATCATAAACACAATCATGGCTGTAACACCCCGATACCGGACCGGTGTGTTATCATCACATATGGTATTAAGCGTAGTTACAATCACAGAAATTGAGTTAATTAAATTACGGCAAAATTTTTTCCTTTTATTACTTCCTCATTTTAAACAATTAACCATTTCCGTAACTAATCAAAACAACTCCGTAATTGTAAATGCAAAACTCGCGGAAGCATCAACTTACTGATATTCACTATCTTTCTTATTACCCAATTAATTTAAACTTATCATGTGACTCTCATATCTTACCATGTTATAGTCCTCTTCATTAGCTACGCGTGGTTACAAACCGCGCACAAATCGGAGCTCTGTAGACCAAGTTATGCCATTTGTTTTAGTCTAGAAAAACCATTATTTTTGAAAATTACAGTGTGGTAATCGATTACCAGGGGGTGGTAATCGATTACCCAAAGTTCCAAAATGAGGCAGTAGCTCCATTTTGGCTCCCCTGTTCTCTGGTAATCGATTACCAAGCATTGGTAATCGATTACTGAACTAGGTAATCGATTACCAATGCTCTGGTAAACGATTACCAGGTTCACAGAAGCACAATTTTCGTCCCCTGTTGCATGGTAATCGATTACCAGAGGGTGGTAATCGCTTACTATGCAGCAAAAGTGAAAGATGACAGCTTTTAAGGTACAAAATGAGTGATGTAATCCATTCCTAACACCTTAACACTCCATATAAACCTTACACATACACTAATGTAAACTCTAGGCCCTCCCATCATGCATAATCTAATACCAATGTATCATTTACCTCATTCACCAATTATGTTGCCATTTACACATCATATGGCTCATTTTACATCATAAATGTTCAATGCCTCCAAATACAATAGGTGTGGCCATGGACAAGTCTCATGCTCACCAAAATAACAATAGAAACTAAAGGCATGAATATACACCAATTCTAAAGGACTCAACATAAAGTCACGAACATACAAGGCATGGCATTTTCAACATGCACAAGTTCATGATCTAAAGGCAAAACATTAACAATATGCAAGGTGTATCCCAACCGAATCCTCTAACATACTGTGCCTCCCATATGCACCTCATGCTCCACTCCTCCAGGCTCAACCTAACCTGAAATGATGCCCCCAAACACGGGGTGAGATATACAAATATATCTCAGTAAACCAAGGGTCCTAGAGGCTTCTCCACCTCATGGCTCACTCAATGTGCAACAATAACATTATGTAAAAATGCATAACATACAATATCACAAAGAACTGAGCACAATCCAAGAACATCCACAACTGGATTACGTTCAAGGACCCCATCGTATATCTCCTGAGATCTTCCTGGTGCCTCTCCCATGGTTGAGACGACTCCATGGCAAAACCCAACTGGAACTCCTCATGAGCCATATCCAGCGGAAGTCCCACGTTCGGATCATCCTGGTGCCGCTCCCAGAGTCGGCCCTACGGAAAAACCCAACTGGAATCCCCAGCGGAATTATCCAGCGGATGTCCAAACCAACACACGTCGACTAGCCAGCGACCAAACAATTTCACACATAACAAGCATGAAAACACATAATCACACAATGTCCACTGACACAAAAACCAACCACAACCTTCCACTAGGTGTGGTGGAGCACACAAGAGACTAAACCCCAGTTCCAAAGGTTACCTCAACACCGAGCCAATGCTCCATATGTAAGCTCCAAGCTTAATCCGCTCCCATAGCGTCCAAGAGAGGCAACCTATATTGATCAACAACATGATCATCAAAACCATTTCCAAAACAACCATTTACTTTCAAAGTAATCATACATCTTATATTCTTCTAATTCCACAACAACATACTAACCAGTGGCGGACCCAGAAAATTATATGAAGGGGGGCAAAATTTTTAATAAATTCAACTTATAGAATTTTAAATAAAATATAATTTAACAAGTATATTAAATTGACGAATTTAACATAGATTATTTCATTGCCATATGCCATGTCAACGATGAAAAGCAGGAGAATCACAATCTTAGACCAAAAAACATGTACAACGATCTCAAGAGATACATCCATTAAATAATTTTAATAACAAATATAATCACATAACTAAAATAAATCCAAAAAGAGGGGGAAGCTCGTGGAACCCAAATTAGGCAAGCACCTAAAACTAACATCATAAAGTTTCATAATGCCCACATCACTACAGACTCATCTACTTCAATTATCAAGCACCATAAAGCTAAACAAATAAATTTCAAAAATTATTGCAAACTACAAGTATTTTATACCCATTTTTTTCCTTTCACTTTCTTCTGGTTTTTGAGCATTCGAACAACATGAAACTACAAAAAGATCAAAATTTTACAAAGAGAAAGTGAAAATACTCACAACAGGAAATTGGGTATCAAGCTTCTTTTTCATGCTAACAGATTTTGGGTATCAAATGAAGCAAAAGAATGAGACTCAGGAAGTGAAATCGAAATCTTTGAACAAAAACACTGTACCGATCATCAAAAATATGACATCAATGCAACTCATTTCAGATCCAAAGGGCACACAATGCTAGTTTTGTTAAAGTAACCCACCAGTTATGAAAAATGAAACATACTATGTATTTTTTTTTGGGATGTAAACATTTTTTTTCAGATTTTAGAGGGGGGCGGCCGTCCATGCACGCCCCCCGTGTAGGTCCGCCCATGATACTAACCTATCATCCATTTAAACACCACTTCATATCATACAATCACAACTACACAACTTTTACCTCATTTTTCCTCCAAACCCCTTTATGGTTCGAATTCTTCAAAGGATGGTACTACAAGGTTTTCAATTCAATTTTAACACTCATATTCATCATATAATCATATTACAACATCATACAATTACTTATCAATCCATTTCTTACACAATTCAATTTTCACAAATCTTAGGCATCATTCAAAAATCCTAAGTTATGAGCATTTTTCCCCAATAATTTTTTATTGCATTTCTAGCTCAAATACATCATTCTAAGACATTTTCATCTAATACCATTTTTCCATTTAAACTCTCTATCATCAGACTTCTAAGATTAAAGGTTTAGAGTTCATATTTTTTTATCTACAAAATCAACCGTAAAAATACTACAAATATACTCAAAATCAATGCTAGACACTCCCCCAAGGTTCACCCAAGCAATGAGAGGTCCAATGCCTCCAAGAACACCAAAACCCCAAATATATTCGAATCTTTCCTTGCCAAATAGTGCACCAAAGAGGTGATTTCAAGGCTTGGGAGTATCACCAATGGCTTTAGAATGTGCTTTACAATAAATTTCAACACAAAGATCAAGAGATTTGGTTGATAATTGCACAAATGGTGAAGGAGGAAGAAATGGGTTTTTCATGAAATGAGGGGGGGGAAGGGCTCTCGGGTAGAAGAAGAGGAAGAAGAGAGAGAGGGCGTGGGAAAGGTGAGGGACTTAAGTGGACTTTGGTCACGCGGGTCCCACACACGATTTAACTTTAATCCAATCAATAATTCTGACTACAGATTCTTAATCTACTTATTTTTCTGGTTCATGACATATTTTTATTTCCTAAAAATATTGATAAAAATTTCACACTTATCGGTACACTCATACCGCAGTATTATGCACCAAAAAATCACTATTCATCAATTTTTCACAAATTTGCCTATTCACTCAATTTTTCGCCCTGAGTCCGTTTCCGGCATTATTTTTGCCATATGTAGTCTCCTACTCAATTTTTTATGCCTAGGGATACATGGTTGGTAATTTACCATTTTGCCCCTTTTTGCCCATTTTGGCCTTAATTCTTGGATTTTCACTAATCCTTCCATTTTGAATTCGCATTATCATTCAAAACACACATTTAAATTTATGAGGTGTTATAATGGCCAAATGGAGAAGCCCGGGGGTCGAAGGCAAAACGATTTCTGAGGTAAAAAAATAGGATGACAGGATACCGGCTAGATGGAAATTTGACAAATATGCTCCCTTGAATTCACCCAGGTCGCGAATCTAGAGGGAGGTGGCCTCCACGGAGATGAAGAAGGTAGATAGACCTCGGCCTTTGCAAAATCCAGCTGGATTAGATCAATCTCGGTATTGTGCATTCCATGATGGACCTGGTCACACTACCGATGAATGCTGGGATCTACGAGATGCGATTGAAAAATACGTTAGAGAAGGGAAACTGCGTCAATATTTAATCCAGACTCAAGGATGGAGGAACAGGAAGAGAAGATGAGGTCGACCTACGAGCCCGACTAAAGACAAAAGACTCAGAGAGGAAGGCCGAGGCAAGAAGCCAGCCAAAGAAGACGACGAGTTCGTCGAGCCGGAATTCGAATGCAATGTAATCAGCGGAGCTTTTGGTGGCGGGGGTGATACTATGAACGCCAGAAGAAAATATCTAAGAGAAGTGTTGTCAATTCGGGAGAGTCCTAAGTTTAAAGAAATTGAACCAAAGCCACTAATGCTATATTTTACCAATAAAGAATTAGAGGATGTAATGCCAGGACACTTGATGGGCTAGTCATTATAGGAACGCTAGTCAATTACAGAGTCAAGAAGATTTTCGTAGATAATGGCAGCTGTACCGATATAATTTTGTGGCAGGCATTTAGAAAGATAAACCTGGATGAAGAAGATTTGAAGCCCTGTAACACGGCTTTGATTGCGTCCAATGGCCGTAACACTACCCCTAAAGGATACATTGATCTCCGGCTTACTCTGGGAACCAAAGAGGCATATAAATCCCAGAGATTAAGGTTTATTGTAGCCGAATTCCCTTCGGAATATAATGTGATACTGGGAAGACCCACCATCCACGACTGGGACATGTTAGTATCCACCAAACATCAAAATCTTAAGATGATTAGATCAAGTATGAATGGTTGAGAATGATCCTATAATATCAACCGGGGTCCAATCAGAGAGCCGAGAATGGAGAGCCTCGATCAATATGGTCGAGCTTGATATGCGAGATGATACTCAGACGTCGAGGCCTGAACCTGGCGGAGAATTGCAGGAGGTGACCATTGGGGAGCGGGGACAGACTGCTAAGGTCGGTAAAGGATTGACCGAAGAGAAAAAGCCCAACTGACAGCATGTTTGAAGAGTAGTAAGGATGTTTTCGCTTGGAAGTCCTCAGAAATTCCTGGGGTAGACCCTGCTTTTTGTTGTCACAAACTTGCAGTATACCCAAGAGCTAAGCCGATAGCCCAGAAGAAGAGAAAGCTCAGCTCCGAACGTCGGTAGGTATTGGAATATCATGTGAAGGAGTTACTGGAGGCCGGTTTCATAAGGGAAGTACAATACACAACTTGGCTCTCAAATGTGGTAATGGTTAAAAAGCCAAATGGAAAATGGAGAGTATGCACGGACTAAACCGACTTGAATAAGGTGTGTCCTAAGGACGCTTACCCGATGTCTAATATAGATCAACTGGTTGATAGCTCATCCGGATTCCAGATGCTATCCATCATGGATGCTTACTCCGGGTATAATCAAATCCCACTGCACCCAGACGATCAAGAGAAAACTACTTTCATTTCAGAAAAGGTGAACAATTGTTATAATGTGATGCCTTTTGGGTTAAAAGATTCTGGTGCTACATACCAACGTATGATGAATCAAGTGTTCGCGGACCAGTTAGGAAAGAGTGTTGAGGTGTACATAGATGACATGATAGTCAAGTCGTTTGATTTGGAAGGGCACATTAAAGATTTAGAGCAGACTTTTGACAAACTAAGGCGGTACAACATTCTCTTGAATCCAGCAAAGTGCGCTTTCGGGGTCTTTGCTGGAAAATTCCTTGGTTTTATGTTGATTCACAGAGGAATTGAAGCTAATCCCGATAAGTGTAGAGCCGTACTAGAAATGAAGGCTCCAGCGAGTAAGAAAGAAATACAACAGTTAACAGGTAGGTTAGCCTCGCTCACCAGGTTCTTACCCCGGTCTGCAGAAACAGCGTTACCCTTTTTCAAATTACTAAGAAAGGAAGTCCAATATGGAGGACCTCAGAATGTGAAGCCGCGTTCCAAGAAATTAAAAGGTAGCTTCACCTCCAGTATTAGCCAAACAAAGGGAGAAAGAACCTTTGATCGTGTATCTATCGGTGGGGGATGTAGCGGTGAGCTCGGTTCTAGCGCAGGAAAATGAAGAAGGGCAACAACTGATATACTTCGTAAGTTGGTTGTTGCAAGGAGCAGAGTTCAGGTACCAAAGGTTAGAAAAGGTAGCTTTCTCCCTACTCGTCTCGACTAGGAGACTTAGGATGTACTTTCAGGGATACCAAGTCCTTGTCAGGTCAGATTTGCCAATACTGCAGATCCTTCATAAGCCTGATCTGGCAAGCAGGATGATGAGCTAAGCTGTCGAGCTGTCTGCATTTGATATAATATTTGAGTGGAGCTGTCTGAATTTGATATAATATTTGAGAGTAGCAAGGTGATCAAGTCCCAAGCATTAGCAGATTTTGTCCGAGAGCTAACTTCAATCCAAAATAACACCACGGACAGTCCGAACACCTGGAAAGTGTATGTCAATGGCTCCTCTAATTCCAAAGGAAGCGGAGCCGAGGTTATCATTGAGAACCCGGAAGGAATAGCAGTTGAATATTCCATGCAAATGGATTTTGAAACATCAAACAACCAAGTAGAATATGAGGCCTTCATAGTCAGGCTTCAGCAGGCCAGGGAGCTCGGAGCACAAGGGTGCAGGTTTACAGTGATTCTCAGCTGGTTACCTCCCAAATTAAAGGAAACTACCAGGCTCGAGGACCACTGTTAACAAAATATCTGGAGTACGCAAGGCAAATAATGACAAGCTTTGAAAAAGTAGAAGTTAGTCATATCCCGAGGAATGAAAATAGCATGGTCGATATATTATCAAAGTTGACAAGCACCAAAGGATGGGGAAACCACAGGACAGTGGTTGAACAGAACATCCCAGAACCCACATGTGTTATGCAGATATCAAGGATAGATGATTGGCGTCACCCCATCATCGAATACATAGAAAATGGGATATTTCCGGAACAAAAAGAGGAAGCTAGGAGGCTAGTTAGGGACGCAACATTATATACTATGGTGGAGGGACAACTTTACAAAAAAAGGAATTTATTCCCCTTTACTGAAATGCTTAAGTACCGATAGGGCAAGGAATGTGTTGTCTGAAATCCATGAGGGAATTAATGGTCAGCATGTTGGAGGCAAGGCTCTAGCTCGGAAGGCGCAGAGGGCCGGCTATTTCTGGTCTTCCATGAATAATGATGCGAAAGAGCATGTCCAAAAGTGTGATCAATGACAGAAGCACGGGAAGAACCTAGTGGCTCCCCATGAAGAGCTAAGTTTAATCACGGCTCCGTGGCCGTTCTTTAAATGGGGGATGGATCATTTAGGTCCATTTGCGGCGGCTAAAGGACAGTTGAAATGGTTGATAGTTTCTGTTGATTACTTTACCAAGTGGATAGAAGCAGAACCAATGGCCACAATCACCTAGTCTCGAATTCAGCGTTTCTTTGAAAGAAACTTAGTTTGCAGGTTCGGTATCCCGGCTGAGATAGTCACGGACGATGGAACCTAGTTCAAGAGCAAGACCTTCCAAGAGTTAATGGCAAACCTCCACATCCGGCATCGATTTGCGTCGGTGGAGCATCCTCAATCTAACGGTCAAGCAGAAGCAGCCAATCAAGTCATCATCGAAGGACTGAGGAAGAGAATAGAACAATCTGCTAAAGGAAAATGGGTAGAAGAGTTGTACTATATGCTATAAGGGTACAGGACTATAATACAGACATTTGTAGCGGAAACAACTTTCGAGTTAACATATGGATATGAGACCATGATCCCAGTGGAGTTGGGAGAACCGTCGTGGAGAAGAGTTCAATCCCTGTCACACACAGAGGAAGAAAACAACCAAAAGGTAGCAGTAGAATTGGATTTGATAGATGAAGCTCGGGTCGTGGCTCACTGCAAAAACTCTGCGGCAAAGCAGCTGGTTGCAAACTGGTTCAATAAAAAGGTAAAGCCTAGATCGTTCGAAGTGAAAGAGTTGGTGCTTCGCAGAGCAGAAGTCGGAGGGAGAAATGCAGATAAAGGAAAGTTAGCCTCAAGATAGGAAGGACCGTTCAGAATTAAAGAAAGGCTATCAAGAGGAGCATATGTTTTGGAAACTCCACAAGGAAAACATATTAAAAGGACATGGAACGCGGACAAGTTAAACAAGTACTATAGTTAAAAACCCAGTTTAAACTTCTTGCCTTTTGTAGCTAGAAACACAAAGTTATGAGTAATTGAATAAGAATGCATTTCTTTTAGAAAATATGTATTTGTAAATTAAGCTGAGGTATTTGAACCCGTCTCGCCAAAAGAGCGAGATTGAGTGTTCTAGCTAGGTACCAAGCCGAGGTATTTGAACCCATCTTGCTTAAGCACAAGATTGAGAGTTCTAACTAGGCACTAAGCCAAGGTATTTGAACCCGTCTCTCCAAAAGAGCGAGATTGAGAGTCCTAGCCAGGTACCAAGCTGAGGTAATTGAACCCGTCTTGCTTAAGAACAAGATTGAGAGTTCTAACCAGGCACTAAGCCGAGGTATTTGAACCCATCTCGCCAAAAGAGATTGAGAGTTTTAGACGGGCATAAAACCCAAACCTATAGAACCTACCTCATCAAAACAAGGTTGGTAGTTCTGTTCGGGGGTGTGAGTTTAAGAGATAAGGGGACACCCTTTCAATCCTCTTCGATTTTCGAAAATAAAGCAGAAATACTGCTACAAGTAAGCATTGTGTAGTCTATGTAGTCCCGATTAGGTTACTACGACTATTAAATGTAACACGAGGATGAATGCCTGAAAGAAAAAATATATCAACTCAATGGTAGTTAAAATGGTCTCAAAAGTCAATCAAAATGAATAAAAGTTAATACAATGTAAACCGGCATCCCAGCTCTTCACTTGAGCTATGGGTGGTCGCCCCTCAGCACATCTTGCATTTCGGCTTCAAATTATCGTCCTGCAACTTCAATCTCCGGTTTCACAGTGGCGCCTTCTCCAATCGCCATGCTCGGATCCACATCAGAAGGAAAGAAAATGCCACCTCGAACATAACCAAAATAATCCAGCCGGTCAGTGTTTAATGTCACTCTGGGGTTAAAATATTTAATCTGGTTTATAGCGTTGTTGAAGGAAGAACCCGCGGGGTTAAAATATTTAATCTGGTTTATAGCGTTGTTGAAGGCAGAACCCGCGGCTCTTTCCAGCACAGATTAACTATGATCATAATCAGTTTGTAGCTCTTGAAGATCAGACTTCAGCTTATCCACCTCTAAGTTCAACTCCTTATTTTTTGTTTCAAACTCGGTTAGCAAGGACAACTTCTCTTTGAAATAATTGATGAGAGCCTCCTTGTTAGCATCAAGGCCAAAGGAGTCTGAAATCAGCTTCAGGTCGGCTTGGGATTGCTACAGAGATAATTTCAAGTCGGTGGCGTCAGTAGTCAAATTCTGGTTCTCTTGCTTCAACTTGTCGCAATCAGCCTGAAGGGAATTTTACCAAGTTTAAGAGCATCTTTCTCGGCGTAAATTTCTGAATGCTTCTCCAATAACAGAGAATATGGCTTCATCAAGGAGGCCACTTTGTAGATATACAACTCGGCTTTTTGCAGCTCTTCAACCTCGGCTTTTGAAGGATAGCCGGTCCCAAAGAAAACAGGGGGAGGACGAGTAACTCCGCGAAGCTCGGAAGTCACGCCGGTTTCCCATAGCGCTCCCCTCCGTAGACCAGTCGGGAGAGGAATTGGTGATGGGGTACCCCGTTCCACAGATACAATGGCCCGGGTTGAACCGCCAGTTCCCGCAATGGGAGGAACTTCATTGGTACTGGGATCCAGCCAATTCTTATTGTCGTTGGTCAGGTCCAACACCAATACATCACAATGTGATCCCGGGTTAGAGGAGGCGGCTCCGATGGACCGGTTGGTGGTCTTTTGCCTTTTGTGAGCGGGGGGATGTCGAGCAACACCTTTCCCTCGTAGGGATAACATGTAATCAGGAACCTCATCTGGGGTAGAATCCATTTGAAGACCTACAAATCAGGCAAGTACAATTATGGTTACAAAGGGAAATCAATATCACATAACAAATATGGCAAAATGACAAAGGGCATACAAGTTTGGTCAATAGCTGCACTGGACTTAGCAACCAAAGAAGCGGAACTCAAATGTCCTTGAGCAAGGATGTGTGCTAACAAGGTCTTAACATTAGCTTTATCTTCGGCCAACAATCCAAGTTTGAAATTAGCCGATCTACGAAGTGCAACTATGCAATTTACAGACAAAGATGTGCAAAGCTACTCAAAAGCAATGATATAGGCCCAACCATTGGGATGAATTTATGTAGGAGCAAGGAGAAGATGATTTAGTATGTATATTTTAAAGGAGGATAAGGGAAAGCGAATACCAATCTTGGTGATCAAGTCGCGGTAAAAAAAGAAAGGGGGGGTTCTTGAGGATTCCGGGCTGAGCATACGGGCTCGTCTTCTGCTTGGAAGAAGGTATTGAACCCCACCGGGTTACCTATGGGAAGATCGGATATTTCTTCCGTGGTCATGGCAGATCTGAAGCTAAGAACCTCCTCTGTAACCCATGGAAATTATTTGCGCAGATTGCCATTGACAGGAGCGGAACCTTGCTCGGCGGGGCTCACATCGGCTTCTTGTCCTTGGTTAGATGATGTAGTCTCCATGTTCAACTCTGCATAAGGGGACTGCATAAAAACCTAGAAGAGCAAAATGGGAGGATTAAAAGCAGATAAAGCACGTAGCAGAGAAAGCACGTACCTAAGCTAAATAAATTACTATGAGAAGAGCTTGAGGAGTCATCAGAGGAAATCAAAGAAGCAGGGGTGTGAGAGCCGGAGTAGTGAGATCAACTGCCTAATACCAAGTCTGCCATGAAATCATTTCCTTTTTTTTACAAATTGTGCACTAAGGTACACACAATTGAAGCAAGGATCCGGGTTCCTAGTCCCCGGGTTAATGGACACTGGTTGATTAGGGGTTTCAGTCGGGTTCCTAGTACCCGGGTTAGTGGACATTGGCTGAGGAGCAGCTTGAACCAAAGTAGGGACGCGATTAGAAATGGAGGTTGAATGATAAGGAGTGGGGTTTCTACCTAAATCGCGAATAGTGCGTCCTGGCAAACGACCTACAACACGGCCAGAGTTCCGGGTTCGCTCTCGGTGAGAGGGACGAGATGAAGAGGCCTCCCTATACCTACTTCCTTGATAGCCCCTAAGCAGGGCGGTCTGAGTTTCTTTCTAGATGCGAGGTCTACCAAACAACCAGTGTCTTGGACCAGGAGGAAGGCTCTGGATTAACCTTTCTTCCTCTTGTGCATCTCTCTCTTCTTCCTCTGCCAGAATCTCGTCACTACGGCCGAATATGCTAGGGCAATTGTCTCTCCTTTGACCGTTGAAATTCCCCTCAGTCATACCAGGAATTTTCCAATAAAGAAACGATAGAATGTAACCCTAAAGCAATAGAAGCAAAACTTCATATCAACAGTGTACAACATCTCAATAAATGCAAACGCAGGAGAAGAAACATGCATATTGAAAGTACAGTAATGCCAGTAACGTTGTAAATTCAGAACATCAATAGTGAGAAATACAACATTAAAAGAAAGTTGTAGCATGAAGGAAATAGTGGAGCATACCTAGGAAATGCAAGGTAGGAAATTGTGCAGATGTTCGAAGATTCAGGAAGTGTTCAAGGTAAGAAAACCAAATGGCAAATGCACCACCAGACGGAAAGGTCACCACTGCAAATGCACCACCAGATGAAAGGTACGAAATAAGCGAATGAAGAGGATAAAGGAGAAAGGAAAGTTAAAAATGAGACCTGCAAAACGAAATAGCAAGGATAAAAAGGTAAAATTGCTAGACATGACAGGTGAAGGACGTTTGACAGTTGTAATTAATGCCAACGGCGCAGGTTGGAGTAGTGGCGCACGTCGCGTAGGTTGAGTGGAGCCACGTGGAAGGCCGTTATAGGTGTACGAAGATGAAGCGTTCAATAAAAAGAAGAAAAGTTGCCTAATGTAAGTCATGGCAATAATCTGGGTATATGTGTCGACTACGGATTTATGCCTAGATCATGGTTACCAGTTGTATCTCAGTTTACGAGCCGCGACCAGGAAAGCTTAAGAACTATCGTTTTAAGTATTCTGGTAATCTATTGCAACAAAGTTAAGAAGCCGACATATATAAACCGAATCAGAATAACATGACCGGGTAGCTAGCACCTACGATACAAGCACTAAGCGATCCGACTTAGACATCCTGGCATCCTGAACACTCAGTCTACCGGGCTGGGGGTCTACTGTTATGGACCCGACTAAGGCCCACACTCGCAGGAGGCCCAAACTATGCAAGCTCAAAGGTAAGCACTATAAATAAGAGCTAAAGACCATAGGTATGATTGATCTTTCTTAAACCCTATTTTATGCAATCACAACAGCACACACACACCCCTCTGGCTAAGGCCCTCATAAAGTGTGTCGTGATCCGCTGCCCCCAAGATACCTAATTCATATATATCTAGAGAGAAAGCATTAGATCCAACATCAATCATCTGACCTTCGGTTGGACACATTTGCCTCAGGCAGAACATATTCATGAACTGATTTTTAAAATTGATTATTTTAAGTGCAGTTCAATTCGGTTCACGGTTCGATTCAATTTTTTGGTTATTTTGCACGTCCCTATAATCTCGTATTCATCAATTTAAGAAATGTAACAATTATATATTCGAGAATTTTTACGAGAGAAATTACACAACAATTTATTTTAATAAATTCAGGTGATTTTATGAATACCTAATCTTATTGATTGGGACCACTTAAAATGATTTATAAATTGTTTGTTTGAACAATTTTATTAAAGAAATTAGATATTATACCTATTTTAACAATTTACTTCAACGATTAAGTTAATAAATTTTTCTATCTTTATAAATGCTAGCTTAGCGAATTTTCTCTCTTCTAATATATGTTAACATCACTATTTTTTCTTATATATATCATCCTCATAAATATTTAATGGGATTTATTAATCTCATGTTGCATGAGATAATTATCTCATGCAACAGAGACAAGGTAGTGGGGTCCACTACTTTTTCGAAAAAAGAAAAAATAGTGAACCCCACTATTTTGTCTCTGTTGCATGAGATAATTATCTCATGTAATATGAGATAATTATTTCCCATAATTAATTTCATCATTTTTTGAAAACTAATATTATATTATTCAATAATTTTTATTTTTATTTTAGTAAAAATAATATTCAATTATTTTAATAGAACATAATCAAGAGAGAAATATTAATTTTATTATTTTAATAAAATACAATGATATTTTATAAGTTATCGTGTTCATGTTGGGAAAGGGGCGTCCACAGTAGAGGGAGAACCATCATCAAACGGATTAAGCAAGAATCTCATCACTATGAGTGTAAATGAGCAAGGCCTAGTCAAGCTTTAGCTTAAATGATCTAGGCTTATATAAATTATTTCAAGCTTGGCTTGGCTTGGCTTATTAGTTTTATACAAGCCAAATTACAAGCTTGGCTTGGTTTGTTTTTCAAAAATACAAGGCTTAGCATGGCTTGTCTAACCTACCAAATCTTCAAAAAATGACTACATAAAATATAGATTAAGATTATTTTATTTCTTTTATATGTTTAACTTTAAGGAAAAAATATTTTTCCTTTTAAAGGATATAATTTTATGTCATTTTAGATTAAATGACATCATTTTGATGCATAATTGGTAATTTTTTACATTCTATCTCCTCAATAAAATTAGGAAAAGAGAGAAAGTAGATGAGAAAGAATGTAAAAAAAATACCAATTATGCATCAAAACGACGTCTTTTAATCTAAAATGACACAAAGTTATATCCTTTAAAATGACAAACATTTTTCCCTTAACTTAATAGAATATATTTCTTTTCTATGAACACATCAACCCAAAATATTAACAATTTAACTAAGGGTGTAAATGGGCTAAGCGGGCCTATAGGTGCCTATGACCTAACTTATATTAGGTCAAATTTGGCCAATTACAAATAGTAAAATAGAACAAGTCTAGACTTTACCATAGGATTTTCTATACATATCGAGCCTATAAGCCTATAGGCTGACCTATATCTTAAAATAAAATTATTATTTTAATAATTTTGAATAATAAAGTAATATTATTTTAGTTATTCTTTTGATTGTTGAATATTTAATAAGCTTGAACAGACTAATAAGCTTCAGCCAAGGCTTTTATTTTTTAATTATAAGTCAGGGCAAACTTGTCATAAGATATAATTTTATTAAAAAATAACAAGATAATGTTTTATGAAAAATAAAAATAATATATTAATTTAAAAAAAAAGAGTAAATACATGTTTGGGTCCTCAATAAAAAACACGAAATCTATTTTAATCCCTTAGAAAAAAAACTTAACTTGTGGTCCCTTTGAAATTCCAGTTCTTTAAAAATGTGGTTCCTCTGAAATTCAAAAAAGACTCACGTTAGTCCCTCAAAAAGTATTAATATGGATGCCTTTTTCAAGGGATTAAAATGAGTTCCGTATTTTTTTGTTGAGAACCCAAAAAGGTATTACCGTTAACATATTATTATATTAAAAAAATATTATTTATAAAAAATATGAGTAGGACTTGGAGGTTAAGCCTACTAAAATCGGCTTGTGGCCTAATTTCTTAACAAGCCTTTAAATGAGCTTAAACCTGTGCTATTTTTAAAACGGGCCAAGGCAAATTAGGTCAAAGGCAAGCCAAGCTACAATCCCCTGACAAATTGTATGACCCATTTATACCCCTTCCCACCATAATAAGTGAGCTTGAACACTATATTTGAATCCAAAATCTTACGGTGTTAGTTTATGGTTTCATTCACTTATATGGTCATCATTTTGTTCATTTTTAACCAATACTCACACTTGAATTCCCAACATTCTATCCTCCCCCACCCCCAAATGTGAGTCTCAAGTGCACATTCGTTCCCCTTCAGGTGAAAGCTTCTTCGAATATTCATGAAATTACATGAAGGCTTGACTACACTCATGAAGTCCTTGACTAACATGGCATGAGTTTTACATCAAGGCTTGTTTACACTCATTAAGTCTTTGGCTCCGCATCACGAGTTTGGCTGGTACATCTAACTCAAACTCTAAATACCATATCTAAATACTTAATTCACACAAGTCAATCAACCATTATCACTAATACCACTGTCTTATGCTTGTTTTAAGATGTATATAGGTTTTTCTTTAGTTGGCACACTAGGTGTTCTTCACCGTGAACTTTGTTCATGTAGATTTTCACCTCTAAGTCTCTATAAAGTAAGGAAATCTTCAATCAAGTTGTTCCACCGCTAAATCTAATATGGGCTATGCCTAGAATAGTTCAGATTGAAGTTATCTTCACCATCGGTGAGAATATATCCTCAAAATCTATGCATTTCTTCTAGTTGAATCCCTTCACAATAATTCAGGCTTTTGTACCTTGACTTTGGGCTGTTCTTCTCTAATTTAAGTTTATGAACACATTTGTTCTTTAGATCACACCTACCCTTTGGTAACTCGACCAGGCTAAAGGTGTGATTCTCATACAAAGATTCCATTTTGTCTTACATAACTTTATTTTATTCTTCCTTCTCATTATTTCTTATTGTTTCATCATAGCTTTGAGGTTCCATTCTTCTACAATAATAGTGTACTCGTCAGTAAGATATCTGATAGAAGGACGTCTAACTCTGTTTAGCTGTCAAGTTGGAGGTTGTTGGTTGCCAAGTTTGGGCTAGTTTTGTTCTGGGTTAGCCATCTCATCTTTTTCTTCTGTCAATGGCTCTTCATTCCCATCACCAACATTCTCATCATTGACTTGTGTTGATTCCTCCCCTGATTATTCTTGAACATTGGAGGATAATATGTGGTCTCGTGAGAGAAAACTCAAACTTTAGGCCTCTTAATTTCCTTAATGGCATGTTTCTCAAAGAACGTTGCATCTTAGCTTCTCATAATCTTCCTATTATCAGGATCCTAAAGTTGATAGCCGAACTAGTCCTTTGGTGAGCAAAGATAGATACACTCTTTGGACTTTATATCCGATTTTACTCGTTCATCCTTCAGAATATGCATGAATGCTCTGCATCCAAATTCCTTCTCATACATTGCCTTTTTATACTCGTCCAAATTTTCTTTTGGGATTTCTCCTTCTAGAGGATTTGAGGATGATAGGTTGATTATGTCTACTATAGTCTTTATGATTTATCCCTAGAACGCCTTGGACAACTTGATATAAGACAACATATTATGCACTCAGTCTTCAATTGTCTGGTTTATTCTTTCAGCAACATTGTTTAACTCTGGTGTCTTTGGAGGTGTATTTTCCAATTTTATGCCAATTGTCTCAAATGGACCCCAATAGTCTCCATTATTATTAGCTCAAATGACTTTCAATTTATTCTTGATCTCTCTTTTTATTAGAGATTGAAATTCCTTGAATGCTTGGAGAACCTGGACTTTGGTACTCAACAAAAATACCCACACTTTTCTAAAGTGAATATCAACAAAAGTAATAAAATAATATGACTCTCCTAGAGATCTTTACGATATAGAATAGACATCAATGTGAGCTACGTCCAGAACACATGTCTTTCTTCTAGTCTAGTCAAGTCTCTTGAATAATGCTAGCCATTTTAAGTGTAGTAAAACTCGGGCCAACTAGTTCAACCCAAAAACTGGTAAACATGTCATGTAACTGGTCTAGGTAACCCAATGGACCATACATGCAAAACAACCAGTATAACCCATGTAACTCAGTTGGATTTTTTTGAAATTGGTGACCCTTTAGTTCATCGAGTCTGACGTATCTTAGTTGTTGATCGCTTTAAGGCGAAGGGGTTCATCGGTCTAGTGGTGGAGTAACAGAAATGGATAAAAGAAAACTGAGTTGGAATGACTAAAATCTACAACAACAAAAAAGAAACAAACACTATCTAAAGATGACTTAGGCACTTGCTCCTCTTCTTCAAGGGGACTGGGGATATGGTGAGGTCGGGAAATTCTATGAATCTAACTTCCAATACTAGTTTTACTTCAAGAACTAATGATTATGTGGATGGATAAAAATATGATCATGTTTAATAGTGGTGATGACATGTGGTATCTTAATTTTAGAAATTCATCATCAACAAACACCTTTATTCTAAACTAGTTGGGGTGGCTGGCACATATAAACCCAAATGAATAGTACTAAAGACAGGGAAAAATTAATATATATATATATATATATATATGGAACATAACCAACTTACACCGTTGTAAATTGATCTGGGTTTATGTGTGCCACCCACCTAACTAGTTTGAAATAAAGGTTTTGTTGATGTTAAATTTCTAAAATTAAAATACCACATGTTAAATTCCTAATTTCTGGAAAAAAAAATTGTAAAGAAAGTTCAAAGCAACGCTTTATATACAAGGTTATGAACCCGCTCATAAGCTAGTTGCTTCCATAACAAGCTGCAAGCAATAGTTTGACCAATCATTTTCCCCTAAATCTTACTAACCCTCCAAAACAAATATGAGAATATATTCCAGTACATCTGTACTTCATCATTCTATTTATAATGGTGAATAAAAAAGTCAACACTATCTGCACATAAGGCGAGCAAAATCACAGTGAAGGCCCTCATCTCTAGAGATTAACTTATTTGAGAATGTCACACTTGCAATCAATCCTCTCTTTTTAAGCCAGAATATAGAACCAAAGCTGAAAGCAAACCCCAATAATAAAAGGTGACACAGAAAGTAGGACAAGACTCATTATAACTCACATTATGAAACAAAGAAAAAGCCTATAGGCTGAAAAATACCTTCTTGAGAAAAATATTTCTTCAATACATGCAAAAGCAACAAATCTCTCCACAAATGAAGTGGAACCGTAGCCATGCATTACAAGAAGTATTAGAAAGTAATATCTATGTTACGTTTAGAAGATATAAAAGTCATTCCCCAATTAAACCCGACTAGTGACCGAAGATATGAAGCAAAAAAATTAAAGCAACACAATAAAAAATACTAGATAACAACAAAAATAATAGAAGCTAATACCTTGAAGGTTTATGATCACAATTCACAAAAGTGGGATTTCAAGTTTGAACCAATGGCCTCACTCTATTCCTGCTAACAAATAAAGAGAAACAAGGACATTTGCCCAAAGAAGCTAATACCAGATAATTCGCAAAAATAGTAGATACCAGATATGGTAGCCTTCTAACTAATATAAAACTTGAACCAAGAGACAAATAAGAACCTACAACAAAAAAGAGAAAAAAAAAATCTAAAATTAAAATGTTTATGTCTGCGGATATTTATCCGGGTATGCCAATGCGTCTATATATAGTAATATTTCTCTACAAAAAAATAATATATTAGACAATCGAATATATATTATACTTTAAGACCGATTTTGCAACAAATTTATTACATTCTAAAAAATTTATAACCGAAGAAAATGGAGTATAAGCTCATCTTTTAATCCCTCCCATACCCAAGACAAATTTTGTTCATATCAAATTTGATTTTTTCAATCTTATCCATATATCAACTTAAAATTCCGAACACTAGTCCATCTCATCCATTATCGAGACACCGTTAATGTAACTTGTTTGGGAATGGACGTTTATTTGCTAACGTGCGAGTCCTGTCAGGCGAAACATCGTTACTTTGTTGCACAGTGAAGCTTCAGTTTTGTTTGGGAATGTGAGTTGGTGGTTTTGCGTGGATGTAATTGATAAGGCAAAACAATGATGGATAAAAAAGTTATGGTGTATATTTTACTATGGCAGTTTTTTTTTTTTTTTTTTTGGTTTCTTTTGTCACTTTGCATGCATATGTCCTTGCAATTTCTAAAAGTGGTGGATCTTAATATTCATTTATATAGAAATTCGTGGTCCAAAATGTGTATGCTCCCAAAACTGTAGACTAACGACAAGAAAAAAAAAAAATTGCATGTTTGACTGTAATATTTTTCACATACAGCATTTATCATTTTATTTGGCCTATACAACGGGGAAATTTTTATAGAGTCAACATATAAATTTAGGTAATATCCAAAAAAAACATAAATTTAGGGATATCTCTGAATTTCGGCATGAGTGAACTAGGATGATGTCATGAGCTAGCTAACAAAGAGAGTCAATTGGGGCCAAGTAAAAGTTTTCCGAAAGTCATTTCGATATTATATCTCAATTTAAAACTTTAAAGAAGTTTATATAAAAAAAAAACTTTAAAGAAAAAATTTAATGATTTTTAATTTACTTATTCAATCTTTTCCAAGACTAATATGAAAATTTATCATTCATACTTGAATTTCCAATTAAAAAGTCTCTGCATATTAATCTCATCATGTGAATAATGTGAGTGACCATAATATTATTTAATTGCTTCTATTAGATGGTATAGGAGGAACATTTAGAAGAGGATAAGGAATTGAAAAGTATGTGCAAGATGATCAACAGATTTGGAAATCTCTCTCATGGTTTTGTGCTCCCTCTCATGGTTCATGTAGGCCCAACTAAATATGTGGACCATGAAGGATGCACATGTTAGGACTTAGGGCATATATCTCCTAGGCTCCTAGCTCCAATTCGCCTTACACATAAAATTCTGATTTAAATATGTGATTTTACGATTTTTTTCAATCAAAACGATTTCATGAAAATTCCAAAAGTTTTTACGATTTTAAGATTTTTTATGGTTTTTTTTTTTACGTTAGGATTTTACGTTTTACGATATTTTTTATCTTCCTTCCGATTTTAGGTAAAATCCCGATTTTAATTACCATGGTCTTACTCTAATATTATAAGGAATTTAAGGATGAATTTGAAGAGTGAACACAAGATGTATGATGAATAGCGGCGGTGTAAATGAGTTAGGTCAACCTACAGTGGCTTATGATCTAATCTATATTAGGATAATTTTTGCTGGTTACAAATAGTCAAATATAACATGCTTAGACTTTAAAAAAAAAAAAAAAAACTATTTAGAAAGCAAGTGATAGATTTTTTGTAGGGTTTTATAATTCTCATTCAACATGAGAATTCAAATTTTCCTACACACCCTTCGATTTCCGTGCTGACATGAGTCCTACATACAATTTTTTCTAACACATAGGTCCCATATGCTTTTTATCTCTACAATTTTACACCAGTGTAATTACATAAGAGATTTCAATTCTCCTTGGAACATGAGAATTATAAAACCCTTTTTTTATATATGTCGGGCCTTTAAACCTACAGGTCGGCTTATATCATATTATTTATTTTATTTAAATAAAATTATTAATTTTATTTAATCTTGAATAATAAAATAATATTATCTATTTATTTTTTAAATTATTGAATATTTAATAGGTCAGGTCATGCTTGTTTATTTGGGTCTACACATGCTAACAGGTCAGATTAGATTTTTTTTTTTTTTGTTACACATGTCCAGCCTATTTAAACCAAAACCTAACCTAACCTAACCTATTTACACCCTAACTACAACTAACCATTTTATTAGTGCAATATTATTCAAAGATGTAATGATTATCTCCCCCACTAAAAGAAGACCCTAACATCGTTACGGGCTTGGTGGTCTTCCCCACAATATAATTTACGCAATGATTGACAACCATTGTGTTCGAAACCTAAAGGGAAAATGGCATTGCATTAAATTTGACGCTAAGATAGTTGTAGGATTCTCTATAGTTGCGGCTCCTACTACATCATTACTTGATTACAACGTTGTTTTTAGTCGTGCGAATTTGTGTCTATTATGACTCATGAGACTCATTATATGCTAGTGCATTGAGAATATCAACTTTTCTGGTATATGGGAAGATACATACGTATCTGAAACTTTGGTTTCAATACAAAATAATTACGAATTTTTCTTCTTTTCCTTTGGAATTTTTCTTTTTTCCTTTTTACCAGTTTCTTTGCAAGGTTCTGGATGATTCTTCAGTCACATGATTGTCATTGTCCTTAGGAGCATTATTTTATGCTATGCTTTTCTTTATCACTGCCAACTTTCCTCCCCCTTTCCCTAAATAATTTCCTTTATCCTTTCCATATTCTTTCCCTCATACCCTTTCCTATCTTTTTCTTTTTGATAACGAAGATTCTCTTTGAGAAAGGTAGGAAATCAAACTTTTTTTTCTTGTTTCTAGCTCTTATCACTATCAGTTACCATGCAATCAACTCATATTTGCTAAGCTTACGTACCTTCATAAAATCTAAAACCTGGACACTCTTCTTTAGCTGTGGCCTGTGGTCACCTTGTTTGTGCATTACTTTGCACGTTTTTGGGGTCAACAACTAATATTAGGACACATGCATGTTGAACAAAGGAAAAGTTAAATACGCAATAAAAAGGAGGGAAAAAGAAGGTGAGGTGGTTTATCTAGCCACTAACTAAACAGAATATGGTGGTTCTTTTTATGTGTCTATATCACTTAGATGCTTCTTCCTGTACATTTATAACTTTCTTTCTTTTTCTAAGCTTTGAACTACAAAAAAAAATACACATTTAGAGGCGCTTCAATTTTGGTATACGCGACGGTTATAATCGCCATAAATTGCAAAAATGCATTTAGCGGTGGTTGTAATCATCGCGTATACCAAAAATGAACCGCCACAAAATGCCTATTTTTTTTGTAGTACACGGAGAAACCAGCTAAAAAAGCAATTGGATAATTATCTGTTCAATTTTATTTTTTTTTTAAATCATTTTGAATTGTTGGTCGACCTAGTGAGAATTTTATTATACTCTTTTCCATTTTTTTGTTACACAATCTGGTTAAGGTCGGAGAAAATTTGTGTAACATTTTTAATTGGATAGCTATTTCATTGATCTCATTGATTTTTTTAATAGCCAAAGCTATTTTTGGAATGACAACGGCTAATTAACAAGAGCCGAAAATTCCACCAATGTATGGCAATTTACGATTTTTTTCTTAAGATTATGAAAGCACTCTTCAATGCTTGAAGATATATAAATAAAAAGGCTAATTTTAATGTATGAATACAGTATTATATTTGAACCTTTTGATTTTATTATAGACCAAAGTTATTGATCTGGATCGACCCAAATCCAATAAATCGATGATCTAATTGGTTTTAGCCGAGCAATAGATTGGGCTAATTTTTATTAAAACAAATGATCCAGTCGGGTAAAAAAAAACCAACTAGTCATGCATTTATTTTAAAAAAATCAAAATTATTTTCAAAATTTTAAAAAATCATAACTCTTCCCAAACAAAACCCTCACTTGCAATGGCTAGTTCCACTACTTGCTCCAACATTTCCCTTCTCTAATCATTGATTCTCACATTCTCTTTAATTCCATGAGGCCATTAGCTCGATCTAAACTCGAGTTTCTCCACCTTGCTGCCTTAGAGATCGTTTCCAACTACAATAATACCTCTTTAGCCTCATTCTTGTTTCAATGTTGTCACTTTCTTCGCACGGTTTACAAGCATCACTTCAATGCCGAGGATCAGGTGTGTGTTTATTTTTTTATTTTTTATTTTATTTTGTTTGTTTTTATGTTAAAAAACTACAAAATTCATTTTAAAAATGAAGTCCTTAATAAAAACTTTTATTGGTGTGTCTTATCTTGAATCGCAGAAAATCCAAATGTGAGTTTTAATAAAATACTTTTAAGATATTCATGTTAAAAGCCCTAAATTCCTAGTTGCGGATCTGTCTAATCAAGATGATCAAACTAGAAATTGTCATAGAATTAGTGTGTCTTAAATCAAAACTGGTTTACAACTTTCCAAGTTTTGTAGAGTTTGTAGAATTTGATGTGTAAAATACATAATAAATTTAGTAACTTTTTTTATGAAAACTGATGTGAAATGACTTTATTATGAATTCTACACTGAATTTTTAAGTATAAAATATAGATTTGCATATACTTATTACATGGGTTATCTGGTTTAATCTGTAACGCATCAATTGAACCAGTGATTTAATAACCCAGTATCCCGGCCAATGACTAGGTCAAATTTTTTTATTTTTTGGTAAACTTACTAGGTCAAATTTAATAACATTGGTATATACATGTGTATGGCTAGAATTATTTAAATTTAATAAATAATGTTATTTTTTTTTAACTTATCCCTTATTTATATATATATATATATATATATATATATATATATATATATACTCAGTAATTAATAATAAATTAAA
The DNA here is from genome assembly GCA_032173675.1 of Gastrolobium villosum. Lineage (NCBI taxonomy): Eukaryota > Viridiplantae > Streptophyta > Magnoliopsida > Fabales > Fabaceae > Gastrolobium > Gastrolobium villosum. The sequence goes on along the minus strand of JAVKPL010013698.1, from coordinate 12,617 downwards.
ATTTGGTAAGGTGAGATCACTAATTAAACTAATCGGGTAATTAATAAAATGATAATAGAAATAAAAAAAAATAAATAGTTTTAAATTAATTTAACATTTTAAGCCACAAGGAGTGATATAGTGGCAAGTGATAAAATAACCATCTCACATAAAAATTCAAGTTGTGAAGTGTTGGGCTTTAATATCTTCATGCAAGATTCATTTGAGCTTGAAGCATGGATATTGTATAAGCTCATTTTTTTTCTACCTTGAGTTGATATTGAACTTGGGACTTCATGATCAGATATGCTATGATACTATGGATAAACAACCATATCAACCAACAACTTGGCCTTTAATAATTTAAAATTACATCATTCCAACACAACCCTCAGTAGGCTTGAAGTATAGATTTTGCCTATGAAGTATCGACACTTTAAAAATCCTGACGTGTCGTATCCGACACTTCTCGACACTTTCCGGCACTCTCCGACACTCCCACACTCTCCGACACTCCCACACGCATTATAGAAATTCAAAAAAAAATGTTCAAAGGTTGCATTTCGTTGAGTTTTTAGTTCCAACTAATAGATTTATTGGATTATGATTACCATTTTATTGAATTTAATATAAATATTTGGGATATCTTATGTTTCTTTGCAAAATTGATGAATATTATAAGTTTAGTTTCATTTTTTTGTTAAATTATTAAATAATAAATATTATATACACTACATAAATTAAAAATATTATTTAATATCAAAACGTGTCCTAACGTGTTGAAATCTAACATTTTTTAAAATTAACGTGTTGGAGTGTCGTGTTGTATCGTGTCACGTGTCCCGTGTCAGTATCGGCGCTACATAGGATATTGCACATATCCATTTTTTGGTTTTATCTTATGCTGATTTAATTCTATTAGAAAATGGGATCGGAAATGATGAACTCATGAATTTATATGGTCATGAAGTCTTTATACCAAGAAACAATCTCTATCTAATGATGAGTATTCAATGATTTTATATTATCTCTCTCTAATAGTGAACATATTGAAGTCTTTAATACCATGAGAAACAATCATCTCAACCTAACTACTTAACCTTTTTTTTAAAATTTTTTTTAATTTTTTTATTTTTTTTTAAAAAATTAAAATATTTTAATAAAGCTATTAAGTGATGAGTATTCAATGATTTTATATTATCTCTCTCTAATAGTGAACTCTCTCATAATTTTTACATATGAAATATACACTATATAAATTAAAAATATTATTTAATATTAAAACGTCAACGTGTCGAAATTCACAATTTTTTAGGATTCAAACCACAATGTCACATAGAACATAATATATGGTCAAATAAAATGTCACCATTATAAAAAAAATTGAAAAAAAAAATTGACACTTCCATGTCCACGGTTGCCATATCCTAAGTACTACCGATACGACACGCGACACGTGACACGACACGACACGACACTCTGACACGTCAATCCTAAAAAAATATGGATTTCGACACGTTAGGACACGTTTTAATATTAAATAATATTATTAATTTATATAGCATATATTTCATTTAATATTCAATAATTAAAGAAAATGACTCTAAATTAATAATATCCATCAACATGTTATAAAGGTGGAAGCTTTAATAAAAAACAGGAACTGGGATGAGAGAGATAGATCAAATCAGATTAGAGAGAGATCAGAGAGAATGAGACACAGCAAGAACGTAACAGAAATGACAACGGTATTGCTGAGATGATCTCTGAACTATTTAAGGGGAAAAAAGGGAAAAAAATTGATATAATCAGATGAAAGCTTTATTAATATATTTTAATTTTTTTAAAATTAATATTTTTACGAAAATGTCATTTGAACGTGTCAGAACGTATCAAACAAAGTAAAATTCGCATGTCGAAATGGTCAACGTGTCGGGAATGTTGACCGTGTGTCGGACACCGTGTCGGAGCGTGTCGTGTCGGAGAGCGTGTCAGACACGACACTCCTATTTTTTGGAGTGTCCGTGCTTCCTTCGCCATAACATCATCAATCAATATATCACATCTTGATATCGCCTTACGGACAATATATGAAGTTGATGCTAATGCAAACAAGAACGATTTCAATATGTCTCTACCAAGACTTATTTTGCTAAGACCTTGATTATGGTTCTTGAGTGTTGGGGGTAGATTGATTTCATTCTCTGCTTATTTATAATGGACAATTTCAACAATTAAGTGGTAAATAACAACTTCTGTCCCATTATTTTGACGAACAGTGTGGACCACCATCATCAATTATTTTTTGAATTCGCTGATGGAATAAACTTGTTATACTTTGTTTCAGCTAATATTTGTAGCATCCCAGATTGTACAAGTTCATGTAAATCAAATTGCTGATGGCCTGCATTTTTGTTTTTGCATTGATTTTGATTAACAAAAGAAAAGGTCTAGGTATATTTTTGTCCATGGACCTACATGATTCGGCTTCAACTCTAACCCAAATAGCCAAGCCCATTAAGTGATTGCATTTTGGTGTCCTATTTTTAAGTGCTAATTATGCGACACTTACCTTCTCACTTCTCACCCTCCTTTACTAGTTAAATATTTATTGTAATGTGGTTTTACATCACTGATTGAAAATTTATTATCTATAATCAACATTCGATTTATTTTTTTTATTTTTATTTTTATGTCTTTGACCACAATATCTTTTACAGGTATTGCTGATTCACCCTCAAACTAGGAAGCCCTCACAATAAGAGTCATCTTAAATATTGATGATATGAACCCTTGAAAAAAAAAAGTTATTACCGGAACAATCCCTTCTTTGGGAAGCCAATTGACTCTGTAGGTTTTATCTTGCGATTGGGCTTTTAATCTTTACCCCATTCTACACTTTCTTTTCTTCTTTTAGGAACAGGCTGCCATTTCTTCCGTTCTCAAATGGGCCAGTTTTACATGTTAATGTGATAACTTAAAGAAACAGTCATTTGGGCCAGTTCAGTACTTTGTTTTTTTTTTAACACCTTGCAATTTTTCTTTTTTGCAATATATCTCTCATATTATATTGCTTCTTTCTAATGACAGATTAAGATTCTGACATGAAACTACTAAAGTAAGCGATATTCACTAAAACTTTGTATCGGCTTTTCACCTTATGGCCCTTATTTAATAATTAATTATTAAATTATTAATTTGATCCTCATTTAAAATTAATACGAAAATTTAATCCCTCCCAAAAACATAACACAAATCTGCCCATGTTTGACCGTTGACCACGAAGCCTACCCGGGTACACAGCTACGTACCCAGGTATTTTTTGAATTTTCTGGCCAAGCCGGGTAGATAAGTGTGTACCCGGGTATATTTCTACGTTTCTGAAAATCCTTTGCATTACTTACCCGGGTACATAGGTGTGTACCCGAGTAAGTGTCGACCAGAAACCCCAATATCAATGGGTTTCGGCCATTGTTGCGAGATTTAGGTTTTTTTACCCCCAAATCTCTCTCCCTTGAGCTCTCTATTCTGAAAAATCACACATATATTTCATCTCATCCATCCATAAAGCTTGATCTTTGTAGGACATTGAGATTACACCTGTACACACACATTTTGTGCTCAAAAATCCGAACCAACATCCAAAAACCCAAAACCTAGACCTAATTTTCTTGTGAAAGATGAGTTCAAGTCCAAACATGGTTCCTATAGTTATTTACTACAATGGAAGGCATTTTGAAGGTCCGAACGGTGTCCGATTTGAAGGAAAAACAAAAATGATGAAAATCAAAGTGGGCACTACATGCAATGAATTGAAGGAGAGAATTCTCCAAAAAATGGGGTTAGAAGGCATCCATTTCATCCACCGCATGATAGCCAGGTTAGAGACTGTACTGGATATGGATACAACATACTACATTGGTAACGATATCAATGATGATGAAGATGTGGAGTTCGTCACAGATGCGTATGTTGGATGGAAAATATTAAAATATATTGAGATTTATGTTGAAGTTGATGCTGGTCAGTCTTCATCTTTACCGGTGCATGCAACAACTACTGCACACTGTACTGGTCAAGAAGATACAGTTGTACGATCTTCCGCACCTCCTCAGTAGCATTGGATGAGGATGACTGGGAGAAATCGAGCACTTGTTTACTATTTCTATATACAAGTTTTTTTATTTAATCTTACATAATACAAACAACAAAATTAAATAATACCTAAACACTAAACAAATGGGCCTACTATTCGGGCATTGTGCTCGAGCACTCAAACACAAGCCTTGGCCTATTATAAGTAATAAAATAGAATAGGCCTAGGCTTTAAAAAAAAACTTATTTAGAATACAGGATGGCCTATGTCATATTATTTATTTAAAATGATATAAAAAATTATTATTTAATAATTTTGAATAATAAAATAATATTATTTTAATTACTCTTTTAATTGTTGAATGTTTAATAGGCTTAAACAAAATAACAGGCTTAGGCCAAGGCTTTTATGTTTTAAATATAGGTCAGGTCATACTTGTAATTTGGAGCCTACACAGGCTAATAAGCCAGGCCATATCCAATATTTTTACACAGGCGTGGCCTATTTAAGTCAAAGCTTAGCCTAGTCTATTTACACCCCTAATGATAATGATGAAAGAAGAAGGAATGGAATTAAATCGTGATTTTGAACATAAACATAAAGTACAATGTAGTATCCAGAATATTCTATTTTCATAATAATAAAGGAGGGATTAATGTTTCTTATATTGTAAGAGATGATTTAACTTCTACACAAACATAAAGCACGTAGGGCCCATATGAAGAAAAAAAGAGAAAAAACAAATATGGACCCCACACTCTTTTATATGTATAGAAAATAAATTTATTTCCTGTAAAATGAGAAATATTAATTCCTAATAACGTATTGATATTACGAAATATAACTGGTAAGAAAATCACATGAGTTGAAACTTATAACATTCCTTACATTAGTCCCAAAATATATGCACCATCATCATTTAAATTAAAATTGATCATGTCCAATAAGATTTCTAAATATCAATTAGAAAACCCCTTTACTAGAGTACCCAGTAGGAATTTTCATGTAGACCTCTTCAAGCAAATCCCCATGCAAAAAAGCATTGTTGACATCCAATTGAATGAGATGCCAACCATAAACAGCAGCAAGAGTAATTAATAATCGGACACTAGTGATCTTGGCCACAGGAGAGAATGTATCAAAAAAATCAACACCTTCTTGTTGATTAAAACCTTGAGCTACAAGTCTTGCCTTGAAACATTCAAGAGAACCATCTGAATGATATTTCACACGATAAACCCATTTACATCCCACAACAGGTTTACCATGGGGAAGATAAGTAATATGCCATGTGTTATTAGCTTCTAGAGCATGGATTTCAGCATTCATTGCAACAGTCCACTCAGGTAATTGGAAGGCTTCAGAGTATGTGTTAGGTTCAAAATGTTGGGAAATGGCATTAACATATGCTAGGTGTGGTGGGGCGATGTGCTCATAAGAAAGATGTTTTGAAATAGGATGTGCAGTGGATGAGGAACAAAGGGGTGGTTTGGACACACAAGGGGGTATGGATGTTGAAGGTGCAGAAGGTGTAATAGAGGGATGATTAGAAAAGGCAGGGAAAAGGGAGTTATAGAAGAGGCAAAAGGAAAAGGTTCATAAAAAAAAAGGCAAAAGGAAAAATAGTTTCTGAAAAATGTAAATATCTGGAGATGATTATGCGATGGGAATTAAGATCAAAATCTTGTAACCCTTATAACCAGGAGGGTATCCAATGAATACAACAGGCAGAGATCTGGGGGGAAACTTGTGACGGGTTTTGGACAAGGTGGAATAATGACAGAGGCACCCAAATGCTCGAAGATGATCATATGAAGGAGACTTGTGACAAAGAAGTTCAAAAGAGGTCTTATTGTTTAATATTGGGAATGAGGTTCGATTGATAAGATAAACTAGTATATTACCCGTGCGATGCACGAAGGAAAAGATCAAAATCTTTGTCGCCGCCGTGGTTGGTTCCATTGATTTTTTATTTTGATTTTTAAAAGAGATTATTATTTATTTAATTTTTTATTTTCAAATCCTTTCCCACCATTACAATTTGAAATTTAAAATTGAAATGCAAAATCTGAAATCAATTCAGAATTAGAATTTCAAAAAAGTGAGCAATTCAATGTAGAAAGTATTTAAAAGAACTAAGTAATTCCAATGTACAAATCAGTGGGACATTGAATTAGTTGTCTGCCACCATAAATGATTAACTTAATTTTTCATTGATTTTTTATTTCTATTTTTAAAATATATTATTATTTATTTATTTATTTATAATCAATAATACATATTTTTAATTTTAATTATTTTTTGTTAAATATATAATTTTATATTAAATTTAGGTTTATTATATATAACTTTATTCTAGTTATATATATTTTTTCTTTTAATTTTTTATCATGTATATAATACCTTTATTTAAAAAATGCTGTTTTTCTCGATAATCAAAGAAAAAGTTATTGTTAAAAATCTTCCGAAGCCTGAGAAAGTAAATTAAAGACATTCTTTCAGAAAAAAAAATAAACATGAATTAATATATTTTTTAGAGGATACTATTTTTTATTATTCCATGTATCAATATCTAATTTAATCTTACTATTAATTATTTATTTGGGAGTATACTTTGTCATCCTTAAATTTTTATTATAATTTATAAATTAACTATTTTACATGTTTAAACATTTTTTTTGTACTCTATTTAATCAAATTTCAATAGACATAATAATCCATATTATTAATAGTCTTAACATTTTCCAATGCAGAGAGTAATAGTGTTAAATTGCTAATAATTCATATTATTAATAGTCTTATCAATTTCCAATGCAAAAAGTATTGGTGCTAGTAATCCATAATTAATAGTCTTGAAAATATCCAATGTAGAAAGTAGAGAAATTTTTTAATATTTTTAATTTTAAAAAATATCAATAGTTTAATACAGTATTTTATTCACTAATAATCTTTTATAATACATAATTAAAATATTAAAGAAGTGAAAAATAATATATTATGCTTGATTTATATTTTAAAGTCATGTACAATTTAAAAAATAAAATTATAATTTGAAACAAATTAAAAATATTTTTTGCCTTTTTTTCCAATTATTTTAACCAATTTATTTCGACATTCATAGAATTAACTATTAAAACTTTCTTTATTAAAATGGGCTCAGTCAATTAAAATAACGATTATACATAGAAGAAGCTCCCCAAAAAAATTGTATTTTTAGTTGAGAACATAATTGTCAAAGTAAAAAAATAAAATATTGAAGTGAAATAATTTCCCTTGTACAATTATAAAAGTAATTTTCTCCCACATACGCTCGAATCTTTTATTTTATTTTTGATTTTTTTATCACATATTTATCTAATGGATTTGTGTTATAAGAGTTTAAGCGTTCTGTTACCTTTTTATGTGGATGTGGATTTTAATCAGGTATAATTAGAGAAACCTAATTGATAAGATAATGCTTGTAGGGTGCAGAAAATTTTGCTCAAAGTATTAGATGAATATTATGGCCTCATAGACAAAACCCCCTAATAATCCATATTATTAATAGTCTTAATATTTTCCAATGCAGGAAGTAATGGTGTTAAATTGCTAATAATTCATATTATTAATAGCTTTATCAATTTCCAATGCAAAAAGTAGTGGTGCTAGTAATTCATATTATTAATAGTCTTGAAAATATCCAAAGTAGAAAGTAGAGAAATTCTTCAATATTTTTAATTTTAAAAAATATCAATAGTTTAATAAAGTATTTTATTCACTAATAATCTTTTATTATACTAAATTAAAATATTAAAGAAGTTAAAAATAATATATTATGCTTGATTTATTATTGGAATGGAGAAATCAATTTTAATCCAATTAAAATTTTAAAGCCTAGCGAAGAATTAGTGCCTAGGAAATAACAAAGTCTAAAAATTTGTAAAATTAAAGAAAGAAAAGCTTAAAAGCTGCCACTGAAGGTGCGTACGTAATCTTGAAAATGTGAAACGCTATGAAAGCTCTCGAAAGTGTATACAATCTTCTTGAAATTATGGGAAGATTTAAACAAAAACAAAAAAAATTGTGAGAAAATTAGAAGACGGTGAGAAGTTTTGATTATTTTTCAAACTACTTCAAATTTATTTTTTTTGAATGGAGAAGTCAATTTTGATCCAATCAAAATTTTAATGGCCAGAATTAGGGGTGATAATAAGGCCAGAGGCCTTAGGCCCGGCTTTTTTAATTATTGGACCCGGGCTTATACTCATACAAAAGTCTTTTTATTTAAAAGGCCTCATGCTTCCATAGCCAAGTCCGGCCTTGAAGCCTTGGAGGCTGGCCCGTATATAATAAATTTATTTGTTTTTTATATTTTTATATTAATCATTTGAGACAGCGAGTGCCTCTTTTTATAATTACTAACAATATTTCATAATTAGTAACAACGATTGGTAAATAAATAAGAGATATGAAGATGAAGATATAAGATGTAGAAAAAAAAGATTAAAAATAACAAAAAAAAGATGAAGGTAATTCCGTTGCTGATGTTTTGGCAACCACAAGGAGACTATTAGACACCTGGGATCTACAGCTTTTTCTTGAAGTCTCTTGGATTGTAGAGAGCTGTTTGCTAGAGATTTGATGGGCACTACTTGCCCCATACCTTGTTTTGTTTCTAGTTTTGTTGCTTTCCCCTTTGTTCAAAAAAATAAATAAATAGGGAAAAGCAACGTAAAGTAAAGTAAATATGTCGTTGTTATTTTGACTTTTTAATATTAATATGTTTTTTTATTATAAAAAAAACAGCTATTATTTTCTTACAAAAAATACATACGAGTGCATGATTAATAGGTTAAATATTGCTGCAAATTGAAAGATAATATTTATATTTTTAATAAATAAATAGGCCACAGGCTTAAGACAGACTTTTATTTTTTGAAAATGAACCAGGCCACATGCTAATATTATATTCGTAACAGGTAACAGACTAAGGCCAGTCTGACACGTTTAAATACAGGCTTGGCCTGTTAAGATCAAAACTCGGCTCGGCCCGTTAACACCCCTAGCCATAATAATTGGTGTCTAGGGAATAGAAAAGGTTAAAAGTTTGTAAAATTAAAGAAGGATTTTATATGAGTTATGTCGTAGAAAAAATGATTGTGTAATGTTATAGAGATTTGTTTTGCGTGCCGTATTTTTTTTGTTTTAAAAAGTGTGCGCCCCACAAAATATTATGTGTAAGAAACTTTTTTGTATCATGTTAAATGATAAATGCAAACTCCATTAAAGAAAGAAAGGCTTAAAACTGCCTCGGAAGATGCATATAATCTTGAAAATGTGAGAAAATATAGAGTGGATATAACATTTTTGAAAATATGAGGAAATTTAAAACAAAACAAAAATTGTACCAAAAAACGTAGTTCTTGTTTCGAATCAGAGAAGATCGACATTATATTAAAAAAAAAGAGAGAGAAGATCGACAATGATACGGACACGTGGTGTCTATTTTGGTAATTTCAATTTTTGTTGTATTCATAACAAATCTTTTCAGGAAAAATTTTTGTACTTATTTCTAGACAGATGTTGATATTTTTAAAGATGGTCATTTAAATTAAAATTAATATTTTTTATTTAAAATTTAAATTAAAAAAATATTACTTGTTTTCTCCCCTCATAATTTTTATGTTGTATCTACTTTTTAAGCATATTCATAAATCGATTTAAACTAATTCAAATCGTGGTAATATCCAAAAACCAATAACTTGAAATCAAAAAACTAAAAGGTGGCCAACAAAGGTGGGCACAGTTGGCTAAGGGTTTGGTCCATACCCCTCAAGGGCGTGGGTTCAATCCCCGCTGACCAAGGTGATATGTAATCCCTCCTAGAAATCCTCAAAGAGGTTGGGGGATCTTCCCTTTCCCTAGTGGGAAACCGGTGTCTAACCCCACTTAAACTTTTCATTATCCAAGAAAAAAAAAACTAAAAGCTGAAAAATAAACCTGCATATTTTTTATTGGATTGAATCAGTTTTCGGTTTAGTCAATTGAAAATCGATCCAATGTATTATGTATTTATTATTTTTTGAAAAATTTAAAACCAAATAGATGATTAAATGATCAAAGCTAAATTGTTACCTCTTGGTGCGCAGATCTAGTGTAGAATCTTCTCTTGTATGATTCCTCTTCACGAACAGCTCACCTCAGCACCGCAACACGAACAACCTCCTTGAAGCTGGATTGTGACAGATCTTCCAGGCTATGTCTCAAGGGGAAACAGGAAGTGTGTGGGCACTCTCTCACTTTCAGGAAGATGATGATCAGCCTCTGCAACCACCAAATGAAGACTTGAGAGGTTGATGACTATAAGTGTAGAATATATATAGGTTTCAATAAACCCTAGCCCTAAGCAGAATGGGCTTTAGATTTCTGGGGCCCTTCTTACACACTAGACCCTATTGGGCTTTAGTGAAAGAGTAAAACCCAACAATCTCTCACTTGCTCTTGAGCCCAAAGCCCAAGTCCATGTATCCCACTAGTCGTCATCAACTGAAATTATCCCATCCCTTCTCTTGAGCTAGCCTGGGGATCTACCATCTGTTATTAACCAAGGCTCTTGATAATCAACGAATGATTATCTAATTCGGTGTTACTCCACTGAAAGCTCAAACTTAAACTCCAAGATTAATAACACTAATAGTCATTCGTTGAACACTCATATTATTTCATTCACTTGAAAGACACAATTTCATATTCTTTAAAACTACAAACACCAAAAGTCCAAAACCAATCTTTTATTATTCCATGTATCAATATCTAATTTAATCTTACTATTAATTATTTATTTGGGAGTATATTTTGTCATCCTTAAATTTTTATTATAATTTATAAATTAACTATTATACATGTTTAAACAGTTTTTTTTGTACTCTATTTAATCAAATTTCAATAGACATAATAATCCATATTATTAATAGTCTTAATTTTTTCCAATGCAGAGAGTAATAGTGTTAAATTGCTAATAATTCATATTATTAACAGCCTTATCAATTTCTAATGCAAAAAGTATTGGTTCTAGTAATCCATAATTAATAGTCTTGAAAATATCCAATGTAGAAAGTAGAGAAATTTTTTAGTATTTTTAATTTTTAAAAATATCAATAGTTTAATACAGTATTTTATTCACTAGTAATCTTTTATAATACATAATTAAAATATTAAAGAAGTGAAAAATAATATATTATGCTTGACTTATATTTTAAAGTCATGTATAATTTAAAAAATAAAATTATAATTTGAAAACTAATTAAAAATATTTTTTGCCTTTTTTTTCAATTATTTTAACCAATTTATTTCGACATTCATAGAATTAACTACTAAAACTTTCTTTATTAAAATGGGCTCAGTCAATTAAAATAACGATTATACATAGAAGAAGCTCCCCAAAAAATTGTATTTTTAGATGAGAACATAATGGTCAAAGTAAAAAAAAAAAATATTGAAGTGAAATATTGGAGATTGTTAATTGATTTAGATATTAGATTGTTTAGATATTGGAGATTGTTAGGATCTTAGAGATTCTGTTTGTAACTATAGATAATATTTGTTTAGGAGTTTAGATATTGGTGATTGTTAGGATCTTAGAGATTCTATTTGTAACTATAGATAATATTTGTTTAGGAGTTTAGATATTGGAGATTGTTAGGATCTTAGAGATTCTGTTTGTAAGAGTTTGTTTTGCTCCTCTTTCCAGTACGTAGCCTTTGTATTGGTTTGCCTATTTAAAGGCTTCTTTTGAATATAATAGCAACACAATCAAAATACCAAGTTTATTCTGGTATCAGAGCATTCCTGATAAACCACGCTTTCCGCAAAGTTTGTGAAGACAAGTGTGAAAGCTAGCCCTACGAGTATGGCCAGAGAAGGAGCCAGCAAGTTGAAGCCGTCGGACCCGGCGTCCCCGTATCACCTGGCAAACTCAGATAGCCCAGGCATTTTGCTTACAACCGTATTGCTGCGCGGAGAGGCCAAATACGAAAATTGGGCTAAGCTCATGAAAAACGCACTTAAGGCCAAAAATAAGTTGGGATTCATAACCGGAGTCATGAAGAAACCAGACGAGGAAGACGCAGAAGAATGGCGAGCTTGGGAGATGTGTAACTCGATGATCAATGGCTGGATACACAACACCATTGACCCAAAGCTCCAACCATTCATCAAATGCTTTGATGAGGTGAAGGATCTTTGGGACGACCTAAAAGAAAGGTATGCTGTGGAAAATTTCTCCCGTCAGTACCAGCTCAAAACGAGCTTGGCTAATATAAAACAACTTGGCAGCAGTGCGGGAGAATACTACACAAAGCTGCGAGGAATATGGGACGAGCTTGAAGGGAGCAAAGCTCGCAAGGCGTGTGCATGTGGAGATAAATGTGCATACGCGAAGGAGACTGAAGAAGAGAGGGAACATGACCGAGTCTACCAATTTCTTATGGGTTTGGACGAAGCCATATTTGGCAACTTACGGTCACAAATATTGAATAGCTCGCCCATGCCTTCTGTGAACAAA
>JAVKPL010013697.1:0-79600 GCA_032173675.1 Gastrolobium villosum | reverse complement strand
TTCTAATATTTAAAAAAAATCTAATTCGAGATCCATTTCAAAACTGCATTTCAAGTCGAACCGAACCAACCCATTTTACATAACACAACTCATCGATCTCGTTCCTAATTTTTGCTCAGCTCATGAACCCTAGCTCCCATTTCACCGTCTCAATCATTTCTCGTTCCTAATCGAATCTGCTCGTTGTCATCGAATTGGTAACGGTGGTGGCTTGTGGCTTAGCGTTCATGCCCAATCCCTAACTCCCCACCTGCTCCTACTAGCGACGGTTACTATTCCTATTCCTCTCTTCCTATTCTCTGATGAACGGCGCCTATGTTTCTTCGCTGGATCTGGATATATTCAGTTTTTCGGATTTATTTACTTTCTTCAAAATATGCTTGCATTGTTTTTGCGCTTTCCCTTGCGTACAACATCATTCATAATTCTTATAATTGTTGTGTGGCTTTTGTTGGTTCAGGGACTTCAATAGATCAAGGGGTTGCGTATGTGCTGATGTTGTTGGCTCTGGTACTCACATACATCATCCACTCCAAATTTCAGAGATATAACCATTCAATTGCATTGCACTACTCACATACCACCCTTTCTGCTATCTCTCTCTTACGGTAACCATTTACTCAGTCACGTTTACATTTTATTATTATTATTGTTCTGTTTTTCTGGGCTTGATGATATCTGGGTACTCTTTGTTTTCTAATTTTCCTTTCTGGGTTTTTTATTTTTTTTATTTTATTTGTTAAAAATATTTATTTTCATTGTTGGGTTGTTTTCTGAAGGGAATTTCGGTTAACTATTAACCCCCTCGATCTCTCTGTTCTAGTCCCAAGCACCCTATTTTTCTTGCTTTCAATTCAATGTCTTTTCTTGCTTTCAATATGTCCTTTCTTTGGTTTGGCACTGTGTGCATCTTTAGTGTAACTTGTCCCTTTCATTATATCACGGGGGAATAATAAAGGTAGGTTCCATTCATTCAATAACAAAGACCTATCCTCCTGGTGGTTGCCAATCAATGTGACATCGAACCATTTAGAAACTTAATGTAGATTCTTAATAAATTATAATCGGGCACATTTAGTATATGCTATTGATTAACGTGGCACTGTCAAAATATTATGCTTTTAACATTTATGTACTTTAATGTACTAATTCTCGGTACCCTTTAAAAGTTAGATTAGCATGTTTTAGAAGCTATGCATCAACAAGAAATTTGAAGAATAGGACCTAAAGTGGCAATAACACTTCACTGTATAGGACATTTTGGTAATACTAAAATAAAATCACAATAGCTAGTCATTTTCCTAACACTGTCCTTGATATGTGCTACTTTCCTAACACTGTCCTTGATATGTGCTAACTTTTTCTAGGGTGATTGTATATGTACTTCCCATACAACTTTAAGCCTACCCTTTTTCTAATCTAGTACTTTACCATTGTAATGATTGCATCACTATGTGTTAGAACCAACAAAAGGCCATTGATTGAAACTTCTAAGGAGTGTGGTTCTAAGGGCTCTAATGCTCAACATGTGGACAGTGATTCACTGGAATTTTATGTCTTTTGTTGTGATGAAAACTACTTGATGAATTCTTTTATTCTGAGAATGACATGGGTTTTGCTTTTTCAGGTGAGTACTCTGAAAAGGAAGGTTACAAGGGATCTGATTATGAACCTACTTACGAAGACAAGGATGGTGACTGGATGTTAGTTGGAGATGTTCCATGGGAGTAAGTTCTCTCTCTCTCTCTGCTTTTGTTTGAATCATGAGGTATAAATTGATCTCAAGCTGATAGAATAATACTTTTTGTGCAGCATGTTTGTGACTTCTTGCAAAAGGCTAAGAATAATGAAAGGATCAGAAGCCAGAGGTTTGGGTTGTGGTGTATGAGAAAAAGCTAAATTATAATATGAAAGAATCCTGAAGGAAAAGCATGCTTTCAGCTTGGGTTCTAGGAACTAAATGGGTTTTGAATCATTCTACTGTATGCTGTCAACAATACATACCCATATGGTGTTTTATTCTATAGCAGGGAAATGGAAGATACGGTGCTATTTCCACTGATCCTTTCAAGTTTCAAATGAGAAATCTCATAGATATTTGCTTCAAATGAAATTTTGAGTACAAGAGGATAGAACTGTGTACATAGATATTTGCTTCATATGTATTGTTCATTATCCTAAGTTTTTGGCTTTGTTTTGATACGTTTTGAGAAACTAAGCCATGAAACTCGCAAGTTTCTATATATGTATTTAGTAAACTTGCTCGGTAAATAGAGCTTGTAAGCTGATAGAAACTAAGCCATGCATTGAGAATACTTTCTGAAACTGAGAAGCAGTTAAGAATATCGAACAATCAAACCTTTGGTTTAAAAATTGATGCCAAACCTTTGGTTAAAAAATTTCATTTGCCATTGACAGCTTATTCATTTGTTCCAAGCATTTGGGCTTTAAAAAATTCATTCAATGTAATCAAAATTCCATCGTTTCTTTTATGTTGAGCAATTGTAGCAATGAGAAAGCCTACGTTAGGGGACACACTCAATCTTTTATTTTCTTTTATATCCACTTGTATCATTTAGTGGATATATACTGGACCTTGACAAGAATTAAAAAAAATAAAAAAATTCTTAAAACCAGTTCGGAAATGGTTTAAAACTGGCTCTGGTTCGAAACCGGTTTGAAACTAGTTCATAACTGGTTCGGACCGAACCGGTTCGAACCAGTTATAACCCGAACCGAACTGGTTCTATTTTTAAATAGAATTCGGTTCAGTGAACTGAACTGGTTCTTCAAGAAAAGCGGGTCGGGTCGACCCATGCCCATCCTTATCTGTTAAGTGTTTACACTTTACCATGACATTTTAGTGTTTCAATGCTTTAGCTAGTTTTCTCTTATTTATCCTTCCTTTAGCCAAGCCCCATTACAACCTGAATAAAGACCTCTTGATCTTTTATACATGTTAATTAACTGTAGAGAGTGAGAATATGACCAAGCTTATGGAAGTGTTGATACACTGAAAGGTTGAGTGAAACACTTACCCCCTTTAGACAGATGAGTGATGAGTGACTAAATATTTCCAGTGAGGGGTGTGTTAAAATTCAATTGTGTGCTCGATTGATAGATCTCATGCTTTAATTTTATAACTTGCTTGCTTCTGATACTGCTTAGTTATATGTTTAATCTTGAACTCTTTTATTTTCTACTAAGTCTGATCATTGTTGGATTGATGTACTGTCTGAGTATCACATTAAGCATGATTTTGAACTGTTGCATATATCCTATGTTCTTAGTTTAATTCATTGTTGAGGACAACAATGAGTAAATATGAGAATGTTTCATACGTTGGACAAGTGGCCTCAAATTCAAGAGCGGGTGAATTGAGTTTTAAAAACATTTTTGCAAAATGCCTCACTTTCTTTCTTGAAAAAGATTTTCTTGAATTAATATGATTTATACACAAGCAAGGCTAAGAGAATAGAAATCAATACAAGCAAATAGTATGCAAAGTGTAAATTTAAATAAGCTCAAGTAATCAAATAATGCTAATGTAACGAGATAAAGGGTTAGAGAGATTACAAACACTATATATCCTGGTCCGGTCACCACTACCGTGACCTACGTCCAGATTGAAGCCGTCCGTTCAACTTTCCACTAATGATCAAGCTTCAAAGGGTGCTTGACAAACCACTTACAACCTTCAAGTCTTTTGGTTCTTGAAACCCTTACACTTCCACTCACTTTCTTAGGCTATGAGCAACCTTTACACTAGGGTCTCACTACCCTCAACTCAAATAAACAGAATGAGAGTGTTTAGAAATGGATTTGTACTATTAAAGTACAGATTATACAAGTTAAAGCTTATGGGTATTGATCAATGACACAAGAATAGAGCTCAAAGGAGTTTTATGATCAATACGAGTAAGAACAAGCAATGAATGAGTTTAATACAATGAGAATGACCAAAGATGATTGCAAAATCAATGGAACAGTAAAACTTAGCTTGCTGGTTCGTAATAAATGAGTTTATATAGGTGTTGCCACAAAACTAGCCGTTACACTGCCCACTGTCCAGTAAGTGTTCAAATACTTTTCGTGAAGTATTCAAATACTTCATCTGGTATTCGAATACTTTTCTTAAAGTATTAAAGTACTTTGTTCTCAGCATAAGTATTCGAATACAGTCAAGAAAGTATTCAAATACTTTCTTGATAGAGCATCACTAATGCAGTTTTATGAGTTGTAAAGCATTCATTTTAGTCTCTAATCGCTTTTAATGTATTTCCTTGACTTGTACAAAATGTTTTGAAGTTACGAAACATGTCAAGGGTCTTTTTCATTATAATTAAAGCTTTCAAGTGATTGATGACATGGATAATGCATGCATAGAGTTAAATATCCTTTGAGCTCATTTATGCATCATTAATCAATTACCTTTATATTTAGATCTAAGCTCTCAAGAGCATGTTGCAATCTTGATCTTGTGTGTTGAAAGATTTGCTCTTGTTGTCTTGTTGAATTGCTTCCTTGGACTTTTGATTGTTACGAGTTGTATTATTTTTGACGTCGCTTCTAAGCTTGTTTGTAATCATCAAAACTCTTGTATAAATGAGCTCTTCATTTTAAGCACACTGGTTTCACATGATAAGTGTCAAAGACACTATATTTTAATGTTAAAAATAGTTCAAATAATAATTAATATGATTAAAAATGTGGTGTTAATTAATAAAATCTTAAAGAATATTAAAATGCCAACAAAAAATAAGATTCTAATATTTATTGTTGTTTCAGGTTGTTTCACACTAGAATAACAAATACCAACCTGATAAGGATGAGGAAACAATTGGCATCCGCGGAGTATCAAGAAAATCCGGAATTAAATAAATATATAAAAAAAGTTAATGCTTGCTCCACTTCTCGCTTCAGCGCGAGCAAGTGAGCGAGCAACACAACAAAGCTCGCAACAGCGAGGAGCTCGCTCTTCAGCTCGCAATAGCGAGCACAATGGCGAGGAGAGGGAAATTACTCGCTGTGCAGCTCGCTTTAGCGAGCTCCTCAGCGAGCGGCCCAAAAAATCGAGGCCTAGTTTTAAGCCTATAAATACAACGCGGCGGAGGCTATGAAGACACATTCAGAAGATGAAAGAAAGGTGAACGCGGAGACAAAGGCAGAAGCGGAGGAGAAAGTCTGGAGCGAGATTCCAGAGGAGGAGAAGGACATCAAAGCTTCACCATTGATCATCTTTAATCAAGTTTTATCATGAACTCTGTTTATCTTTCATTATCTTTTTATTCTGGATTTAATATGCAACTATCCTACTATTACACCACAAAAAAGCTATGAGGCTCCCAAGTCAATCACTTATGGCCGAGAGTTTTTAGATAAGAGGCAGGAATCCCGGCGCGGAAACCCCCTCCTCCCTCTTGAAGACATGATGACTCTATGGCAAAACTTTTTTGGGTCAATCTCCAAAGGCAGATTGAATTTAAATTCTACAATTTGTGTTTACATTGAAAATTACAGTTTTATTTTATTCAAAAATGTTATTTTATTTTTGATTTTATTCATTTTTCACGATTAAATTTTTAGTGTTTCTGAAATTAGAGGGAGGAACTTTATTTTTTTTTATAAATTTTCTAGTTGAACTTTAATTATTTTTATTTGAAGATATTTAAATTAACTTTCTTTTTTTTCTTTTAAATGAGATTTTAGCATTTATTGTTAATATTGACTAATTTAATCTCCGCCATTCTTACACGCAATAGATTTTCAAGCAAGGTTATCAAGCTAAATTTCAGATAAAATTTTAGTTACTGTTAACAAGATTTTATTTGGAGCCCTTGAATAAGTAAAAAATTACAATTAATATACAGAGAGATATAAACACAGTAGAATTCTTTCTATTTTATCGAATATACGGGTGAGAAAAATTCAACAGTGGAAAAGTTTACAACTTTATTGGGGAAAACAAGATTAGAGGACAGCTGAGTGCGCTATTCCTCAGTCCGCACAACTTGGGTTCCCTCAGTCCAGTGAAAAGGTTCCATTGCAATACCTGTAATATTCAACCAAAAAAAGAAACTTACCATTCGTTTTTTCAGTCAGTTTAGGGATACTCAGGTCTGCCAAGTTTTATCCCTTGATTTCACCCTTCTCTTCACTTCTTTTATGAAGGTGAGAGGAGGTACAGGCAAAAAGCTTAAGCATGATGACTATCAGCAAGAAAAAGAAAAGAAAACCAGGGAAGAAAATGTATCACTTAGGTAAAATAGAAGTTCTTGACTTGAGATCTGAAAGATTAGAAGGTTTTATCCTCTTCCCGCTTTTTTTCACTGTGTTGTCCTCATTAACAAGGATAATAATTTATGCATAGGAAGTACACTGTTAAGCGCACTAACGATAGGAAACCAATGGGATACCTGTTGCTAAACTTCTCGACAGCATCTGAGGCATATAGAAGGGTTTCATTGGCTTTCTCGAGAACCATGTAAAGCTCCTTTCCTCTTGTGACTCGAGAAATAACCCAAGCATTATTTTTGGCTCTAATGCACACCTCTAGATCTTTCTCACAAGAACAGCTATCCAGTTTTGCTCTACTCTTCTCCAACTCAACCTCTTGTCTAAGCTTGTTCATAGCAAGTAAGGACTCCTGCAACAGACACAAAATGAACCAAAGTTTAAACTGTTTTCAAGTCAGTAGTGACAAGTACATTATAGTGCCAACCACCAAGCCATTAGAAGTTTGACCTCTAGAGTAAAGTTGAATTTTGAATAAGAAGCCATATCTTTCAATTGATAAAATGGATATCACATAATGATAAAAGAAAAAGAAAAAAAGGAAAAAGGAAATCATAACTGAGCCTGATGCCAACACTACACCTTAGTTAAAGTTGTAACTTTCTTTGCTGGAGAAGCCCTGGATACATTCCTATCGCCATCCACTAATAAATAGCGGTACCCACCGACATGATATGCATTCTCACCACCCCATCCTTTGGATAGTTTCTCTTCAACTTTCAATATCTTAAGTGATGCCTGATGTATTCAACAAAGAAAAAGATGATGCTCAGAGCAAATTTCATACGCTTCTCAACTCAAGAACCATTTTGTATTGTCAATGAACAAGATTACAAGATCATCAAGCAGATTAACTTGGAATCCTGGTCAGTAATGAATATTCAGGAGCAGACAAAAACAAAAAAATAAATGAGCACTTTAAAAATAGTAAATACTAAGGAGTTGTCAAAAAGGAATCAGACCAAGGAAATATTAAGGCTATGCTTGGATTGAGAGGAATGTGGCAAAAGGAAGGGAAATGAAAAGTAAAGGTGTTCACTCTCCCATGTTTGGGTATTCTTTTCAGTAAAAGGGAAATGAAATGAAAAAGTTAATAAGTACTCCCCCCGGGACATGTATAGGCATAACACCACAGCAAATAGGGGTCCAGTCAGTGGATTATAGCAAGCGTACAACAATGGAAAACACCAGAATGTTCTGTTTCACCAAGCATCAGTTCATAACATATATAAATGCTCTTGAGAATTCATTAGGAAACAAAATATTCACTGTAATAGAAGACTAACATTTTCAACAACTTGCTGCTTCACTGCTGACACACCTTGTTCCCCATTAGGTATGGAGGATACAGGAATAAGAAGCATCAAAGTAAGGTTTCTATGCTGATAAGCACAGAGATACATTCTCTCTCCTGTCTGTTCAAGCAAAACTGTTGGGGTGGCAAACACCCACGTACCAACCTCAGCACCCCATAAATCAGTGACAAGATAACCATCTTTTCCTTTGGACCACTTGTTACTCCGTAAGGGCCTCACAACATGACAGTGGTTATCCTCTCCACGGGATGAATCAGATGAGCTATAAAAACTTTCAGATATAGAGTTTGGATGGGCACTGTTAGACTCAGTGGCAACATTGGATGCAGTATTTGCTTTTCGCAAGTAGGACCAGGAACTTGCTCCAGAAGATAGAGCATGTGGGGTCAACCTTAGCACAGCATATGCGAATAAATTTATGGTGTCATCCTGACAAAAGAATCAACAGTCAAGGTTAATAAGTAACTTAATGAATGACCAAGCAGCTTTCTCATTCAAATTTGGTCATAAAAAAAAAAACATAATTGTACACGAAAGTTAAACCATACAGGAGATAGTGTTGTAGACACCAGCAGGTCTTGAAATAAAATCAAAGAGTAGCAGGCAGTATTTCCAGCAGAAGATTAAAGCACCCTGGCAAGTGACTGCCAAAAGAAGAAGAAATCAGTAAAAATGGAATTCCTCTTACAAGCTAAACTTCTTTCTTTTACATCAAAATAGCTGTAAGATAGTTATAGTTTATGTGGACACTGGATCCAAAGTGTGGGATGAAAATGCATAAACATTTAAAGATTGGAGCACGTAAAAAGCATAATATCACTTACATAATACATACATTACATGCAAATAAGCAAGCAAATTTCATCTTAATCAACTAATCATTGATGAGCAATAACAACTTTCCTACAACATCTAAATCAAACTTATGCTATGAGGTGACTCATTAGATAACTTCACCTTGTTTCATTGAAATTAATATATTTGCATGATAAAGTCAACTAAAGAATACCTGAAACTGTAGGTTTCTTCCTTGTTAATATGAATCAGACCTAAACTCAAAAGTCTGTTCAACATCAAATAAAGAAAAAATCATAGCAGCATAAATGCAAACAGGACTCTATGAGCAACCAAGAAAATAGGATGAGAACGGGTGGAGCATTGAGACAGAGATAGAGATATTACAAATCCCCAGTACACCCAAGATAATGTGGATGCGTGAACTAACTTTAAAATTAAAAATTGCACCTTAAAAAATTCTGAAGCTCTGTTGTCCTAATTTTGGATAATTATTATAGTTTTTCATATCAAAACTTAAAACTTATCTAACCTGAACCTCTATCGCAGCCTCCCGACCTATTGTCAGCATCTGCACAGTTCCACGTTCCTTTAAGCAATCATGGAATGATGGTAAAAGGAGCTTCTTCCCCACAAGAAAATCTGCCTCACAAAGAAAATTTCATAATTAAGGTATGAGACACAGCTTCATCAGCATCGTCAGTCAAGAAGCACACAGATCCAAAGGAAACCATTTGATACAGCAACTTCACCATTACCACAGCAGCAATTATCCCACGGAGACGGCTTTTTACATGCTGACAATTATGACTTACAATGAAATATTTTGAATCATAATTTATCAATTTCATAGACATGCTCTCATATGATGACTTACCCCTTAGATAATCCATGATAAAGGAATACAAATGACGTCTTATTAGTCCTCCACCAGGTTCTTTCTCCAGCATTGCTCTTATAGATCCATGAAACATTACAAAAAGTGAGTGAATTTCCTTTAGAACTTTTCTTAACGCATCATCTCTCCATATAGGTTCTGAATCATTGCATTTCTCAACTACCTACAATGCAATAACTGCGTATATATATTAAAGGAAATTTACACACAGGATATTCAATAAATCGAAAGAAATAAGTGGCAGACCATGACGATCCATATATCAGGTTCGGCCTCATAGAAAACATGAGAATGCCTTTCTGCTTCGATGACATCGCAAGCAGCCTCTGGAGAGAAAATTCTGCAATTTAAGCACACAAATGAATCAATTCAATCAATTACTGTGGAATTGACAATACAATAGAAATATATATATATATAGAGAGAGAGAGAACCTTGTAAAAGTGATGAGTCCTTCACTGAGGCCGATAACAGAAAGTTGCTTAGAGAAAGGCAAACCCGCGGGGAAGAAGAACAAGATCTTATCGAGCTCTTGACCTTCGTGTTGCCCTCTCCTCAAATCAAATATGCATAATTCTATCGATTCATTTGAAGACAAACCCATTTCCCCCTTTCAATTCAACAACATCAACAACCCTCGATCCTCTCACTGCCCTAACCCAACTCAACTCAGTACCACATTTAATTACCCCCTCTACTTTCCGTGATTAATAGTTGGGAAGTTTGGTAGAAGGATTTATTTTCAGCATTTCCGGCAATTTGAATATTTTTAAATTTTTTATTTTTGGGTATTATTGTAAAATGAATGTTTTTATTATATTTTTGAAAATTGTAATTTCCGTTAACTCAAGGTAATTGAAATTTTACGTAAAATTAAAAAGGAATAAAAAATTATAAAACTTAAAATTATGAAATGAAAAATAATACAAAATAATAAAATCATTTGAAATATTGATACAATTATTTTGATGAATTTTTTTTATGAAAACATAAAATTATAATGATAAATTGAGATTAGTTTACTACTTTTTTTTAATATTAAGTTTACTACTTCTTAAATCCCCAAATTTTAAATTATGTTTCGTCACTGTCCTTTTTTTATTAAGCTGTAATTCCAATAGTTTATTCGCAAAATTTATTATTTATTAATGCTAAGCTTACAAGCTGTTTTTCTTTTAGAAAAATTAAGGATCAGATCATAATGAATAATCATTTCAAGAAAAATGCCGAATTTTATGATGGTATATTTTTCTTTTGTGAAAAATGTTTTGTATGAAATAACATTACTCATGCTTCAATTCAAGGTTTGCAAGAGTTTCCAATCTCACTATGTACTTGCAAGGAATTACTGATGTTAGCGTGTAACGTGTTTAACAAAATGTTCTACATGTAAATTTTATACGTTTAAAAAAAATGTGTATCAATTATCTATTGATATAATATTTTAAAATTAAATATTAATCTTTTGCTTTAAAAGGAAACAATTTCTCAATCTCTTAAATTATTTATAAAAAATCATAAATTGATGACTTGCATCACATTTGATACATGAAACATTATTTATTCTACCGAGAAAATTCACAGCAATGAGCACCAATACCAAACAAACAGGGCAAGAGAAGTGTGCATCGGATCACATGAGAACATTAAATTGAACCAAAACCAAACCCCTTTCCCTTACTAATATCAAAACAGGAAAGATATGAAAATTTAAATCAAATAAATCGTTACTTAGTTATATATTTGGAAAGCTATGTTTTTTTGAAAGTTATTAAAGGAATCTTGTCTTTACTAATATCAAATCAGAAAAGATATGAAAATAACCGTGTTAGTTAGTCACATATTTGGATAGCTGTTTATTTGAAAGTTATTAATGAGAATTATCTTTACTAATATTAAATCTTTAAAAGATATGAAAATTTAAAAGAAACAAATCGAGTTACACATATATTAAAAGATTACCTCCAAAAATTATACTTGTGACGATATAGCATAACTACAATCTCAGAATATTCTAATCCTGATATCTTATCACTATAAATTGAACAAAAACCCCACCACTCACTCACTCACTTGACCGTTACATAAACCTTAAAAACCACCTTTTACTGCTCTGTTCCAAACCCCTGAAACAGAAACCTTATACGCTTCCATTCTTCAACTTTGCTTTGCCACCATGAGTCAGAGGGACAAAAAAACTCTGTGGGATTTGGTGGGGAAGATTACAGATTGGGAAACGCGTCAAAAGATGTCTTCCAAACCCTTTAGGCATCACTTTTGTGATATAATTCTTTCCCGCCTTGCACCACAGTATTATAACGATGAAGAATTGGCTCTGATTAAAAGTTGTTTCCAAGAACTGGAACCCCAACAACATGAAGAATTGCAATAGCAACAACATCATCTGCAACACGGAGAGGCGAGTACGTCAAAGACAAAGCCGCCAGAGAAAGAAAAGAAAAGAAAGCGTGAAATGCATGACGATGAGGAAACCTCATGGCTGAATAAAAAATCAAGAAAGACAAAGAATGCATCACCACCAACACAGAGTTGTTTCCAAAAACAGGAACCCCAACAACATGAAGAATTGCAGCAGCAACAACTGTATCTGCAACACGGAGAGGCGAGTACGTCAAAGACAAAGCCGCCAGATGAAGAGAAAGAAAAGAAAAGAAGGCGCGAAATGCATGACGATGAGGAAAGGCCCACTCCCTCATCGCTTAATAAAAATTCAAGAAAGGCAAAGAATGCATCACTGCCAACACCATCACCACCGTTACCAGCGTCGTCACCATCGCTGCCGCCACCGCTGCCAGCATCATCGCCACCGCGATCACCACGCCCACCACCGGTTCTGCCTGATGAATTCAAGAACCATATCAGAGAGTTAAACGACAGCGACATGCAATTTGTGATGAACAAGAATCTCTCCAAGACATATATGAGCACGAATCACAACCGTTAATCAATGCCGATGAAAGAAATTCGTTGCGATTTTCTGACTAAGGCTGAGAAAGAAACATTGCATGAGAGAGAAAGCGATAAAGGACGACTTCGGGGTGTTGAAGTCAAGGTGTTGGATCCATCTCTTAGGGAATTTACTTTGATACTAAAGAGGTGGGAGATGACGAACACAAGCATCTACTATAACACCTCACAATTCTAAATTAAGTAATTAAAGTATTAAGTGAGAAATTAAGTGATGGATTAGTGAAAATCCCAAAGATTAGGCCAAAATACAAAGAAAGGGCAAAACGGTAATTAGCCAACACGCAACCCTAGGAAGATAAAAATTGAGCAGAAGGTCTCAGATGATAAAAATAAGCCTGGAAATGGATTCAGAACGGAAAATTGAGTGGACAGGCAAGTTTCAGAAAAATTAGTGAATAGTGTTTTTCGCGGGTAAAAATACCGCAGTCAGATTGCACCGTAAAACGTGCCAGTGGAATTTTGAACTCTAGGTTTCAAATATTGATTTTAAATGGTCAATAGAAATGGGAAATATGATTTCTGATAATATTTGAGGGATTTAAGTCAATTTGTGGAAGTTTGTCAACGGAGCGCGCTGTAGCTTAAAGCAGTGTTTTTCCGAACAACCGGAAAGCTCCAAATTTATCTGAGGGAGTAAAATTAAAGGATTTTTGTTAAGATGAAAAATTATAATTTCTCAATAGATTTTTAAATTGCGGATTTTAGTGATGATCGGAGGGAAATTCGGGTGAGTTTTAAATCACGTGGGATCCAGTCCCACTTAAAGTCAAATAACACCCTCTACTATTCACCATCTTCATTCTTCCTTGTTTCTCCTCCATAGCGCGCGACAGCCCTTCCCCATTCCTCTTTGCGCAAGTTTTTGCACTCACCATAAGCCAAGCTATAATCCACCAAATTCAACAAATTTTGTGTTGAATCTTGATGGAAAACACCTTCTGAACCCATTGGTACCACTATTGAGTCTTGAAATTGAGTGTGTGAGGAGATCCATCACTGTTTGGGTTGCGGTTTTTGTAAGAACCCGCACCGCTAATTAAGGTAATTAGTAAATTAATTATGATAATTAGGAAATAATTCCATAATTGGCCCTAATAATTATTATGAGGCTTTAATAATTACAATTAGTGGGTAAGAATGCTGAAAGTCGCTTTTCGGAAGAAAAGCGTAGATACCGGTTCTGCTACTCGGTATAAATGCGTACCGGAAAAGTATCCCGGAAAATTATAACGAATGCATGATAATTACTAGAATATTATGTAGGACTTGTAAAATAAGTTTCAAGTCAAAATGACGTAATCTGATGCCAGAACTGATACTGACTATGGAAAAGCGCGTACCGGAAAGGTGCTCCGAAAAATAAAATAAAAATATGACAAATCTTAGAAAAATGTCTAGGTCTAGAATCCGAAGTTTGAGATCAAGATCTTTTACTTTGCGATTAAGGCTAATACTGCGCGATTAGTGGCCATGTGCCTATAAATAGGCACACTAAGGCACACAACCCTAGGCAGCAAATATTCCTACGTGAGAGTGTGGGCTGCAGCTTTGTCTTCCTTCCTCCTTGGCCTTGTTTGCTTGAGAGAAACCACCAAGTTACTACCTTTCTTGATTTCCTTCACATTCTCCTTCTTGTAAACACTTGTGAGTGGCCTTGTGAGTGTGAGAGGTGGTAGTTCCTTTATGTTGGGTTGCTGTGTGTGTGAGGTTAGTGAGCTGAGTTTGGAGCTTTAGTGATGGCTACCTTGTGGTAGTCATTGTGAGCTTCAAAGTGTCATCTTGTGGTGCAAGAACCCACCTTTGTGTTGTCATTTTCGTGCTCCTTGTTTGGCCTGAGTTGAGGAACCTTGGAGAGTTCCAAGAGCACACCTTGCCTCTGTTTTGAGCTTTGATTGTGATACTGCTGTTTGTGGACTTGTGAGTGGTTGGACTCTTGGCTTGGATAGCTAGCTTGCAAGGTAAGCTTTCGTGTCCTCGGTTTAGCCATTTTGATGTTCCACCATGTCCCATGGGGATGGGTTTATGCATGCTGTGTTACATGCTTTATTATTTTGGAAATGCTGTTGAGCTATTTATATGCATTGAGCTTTTATGAGATGCATGTGGTGTCCACCTAGACGGCAATCCTGAGTATGTAGTACATACAAGATGGAGAAGCTGTGGGTGAGGTGCAGGTAGTATCCATGTACTCATGTAGGCATAGACATATTCCTACATTTCTCTGGCCAGTAGATTTGAAAGCACACATGGCATGATTAATTGCTGCATCGCATGATTTTAGAACTTATACTGTAATACTGTTTTTGGAACTTATATTACACATGTAAGTGAGCTTGGGGTGGAGACTCCTTGAGGACCCCTTGTCTTACTGAGATTTCTTGTTAGAGATCTCACCCCACGTTTGGGGACGCTTATTTCAGGATCAGCTAATGTTGAGGGCTCAGGTGGCAGGAGGCCAGAGCTGAGCTGATATTCTGATGTGCTGTCTTGCTGAATTGACTGTTGTTATGTTTTCCGCTTTGATTATGCTATTTATGTTGAGACTGTTATTGGGCATTGTTGCCTTATTTGGTGAGCATGGGGTTTGTCCATGCCACATGATTTGACTATTGTCTTTTAAATTGATGTTGTAATTAAAGTATCAGGATTTTGACCCAGGCTGCGCGTTGTAGTCCTGTGGCTTTAGATACTCACATTATATTTATGTACGAGGTATTCAGTTAGTTGTCTTGCAATTTACATACAGGCAGTATTTTTATGAAAATGATTAAGTAATCAAGTTGGTTAAGATAATGACGTCATAATTGAATTGAAGAAAAAGTTATTCCGCATTTTAATTAAGCGTGGCTTAATACGATAGCGTGTTAACAATCCGGGTTAACACGGGCTGTTACATTTTATGGTATCAGAGCACTTTCTAGGGAAAAGCCTGTATGTATTGCAATAACTTAGGATGTGTCGTTGCGTGTCTACTTTGTGTTCTCTCTGATTGGTATGTGTTGTGATAATGCATATGTGACCACATGGCGTGAGCCTGATCAACTCATTCTTTGTGTAACTTGTGCAGAGTCATGGTGCCACCAAGGAGGAACACGAGTACGAGCGAGGATCAATCGGATCCTATCCTGGCTGCATTGGCTGAGATGCAGGCGGCCCGACTAGCCGACCAGGAAGCCACGAGGCTGGTGAACCGGGCGATGCTGGACGCTATTCGAGATGCGAACCGGCAAACCACGACAGAGGTTCTGGAGGAGAACCGGATGGCCAACATGACTATGATGAGGGTCATGTTGGAGGAGTTGAGGGCTGGTCCTGCTGCTGGCCAGGGTCCTCCACCACCTCCACCGCCGCCACCGCCTCCACCTCCGCCTAGTCAACAGGAGGACACCCAGAGCCATATGGGTGAGGGTAGTCACTTGACGGGGGCTATGCAGACTATCCCCGTACTTGCTGAGGATCGTGACGAGATCGATCGCCGGCTGAATTCTTTCCGCAAGCATAAGCCACCTTCATTCGACGGATTGTATGATCCCATTGCTGCTGCTAGATGGCTTCAGGCGCTGGACAAGATTTTCCGGATCATGCAGTGTACCGATCCACAGAAGCTGTTGTTCGCCACTTACATGCTGGAGGGCGAGGCCCATGAGTGGTGGATCAATCTTTCTCATGTCTACGAGATGCAGGGCTATGTGATGACGTGGCCATTCTTCGAGGAGAGCTTTCTGGGTCAGTACTTCCCTTATGACTCACAGGAGAGGAAGCAGGGAGAGTTTGACCGGTTGGTACAGGGCTCTTTGTCTGTCGACGAGTACCTGGCCAAGTTTAATGAGCTGGTGAAGTTTTCACACTTCAGGATGGCGAGGCCTACTCCTACGTTCTTGGCTGCTAAGTTCCGGAGGGGACTTAATGAGGACATTGCTGGACATCTTGCTGGTTCTGCTTCGAGAGACTTCGGAGCTTTAGTACAGCAGTGCCGCGACATTGAGGACTACTGCCATGCGAGTCAGGCCAAGAAGGCCAAGATTGAGGTGCCACAGAGTACCGGCGGTTCTGCTACCTGGAAGAACCGAAATTTTGCAAACAAGGGCAAGGGCAAACAGTTGGCGGCTAAGCAAGCGCCAAACCAATTCAGAAAGACTGCTACTCAAGGGAACGCAGTTAGACCTCCTGCTCCCAGATGTTCGGGATGCGGGAAGTCACACTTTGGGCCGTGCTCTACCGGACAGCTGATATGCTTCCAGTGTGGCAAGGAGGGCCACTACTCCAGAGATTGCCCGACGGCGAGAGTTGCTGCAGTGCAGGCTGTGCCATTGCAGATGGTTCCTACTGGGGCACCAGCAGTGCCACCTACCACGGGGCGTGTGTACACTTTGGATCGTCAGCAGTCGGACAGAGCTCCGAACCTGGTCAGAGGTACTGTCACCATTGGTGGTTCAACTGTTGATGTATTGTTTGATTCCGGGGCAACGCACTCTTTTGTTGCTACCCCTATTGCTGTGGGGCTTGAGTTGCCCAATGATGTGCTTTCTCCACCGATGCGGGTGACCACCGCCACCGGAGAAAAATGTTTGACGTCCACTGTTCATCGCGATGTAGCGTTTCAGTGGGATGGCCGTGATTTCTCGGTAGATCTGATAGGATTGCCGATGGCCAACCTTGAGATTATTCTGGGCATGGATTGGTTGTCCAGAAACTGTGCAATGATTGATTGTTGTGCCAAGAAAGTGGTGATGTCTCCGGGTGGGTCCACAGCCAGTTCCTCACCGTTCATTTCAGTCCTGCAGGCGAGGAGGGCCTTGAGAGCAGGGGCATTTGGCTATGTCATGCTGGGAGGTTTGGTGAGTGGGACACAGGAGGATCTCACTGGCATTCCTGTGGTGAGGGAATTCCTCGAGGTGTTTCCTGAGGAGATTCCTGAGTTTCCACCGCAGAGGGAGATAGAGTTCTCCATTGACTTATTGCCTGGTGTGGGGCCTATCTCGTTGGCTCCATACCGGATGTCGCCACCAGAGTTGGCGGAGCTGAAGAAGCACATTGAGGAGCTTTCAGCGAAAGACTTTATTCGGCCGAGTGTGTCTCCCTGGGGAGCACTGGTCATTTTTGTGAAAAAGAAAGATGGGACCATGCGGTTATGCACCGACTACAGACAGTTAAACAAGGTGACAATCAAGAACAAGTACCCTCTTCCACGCATTGATGATTTGCTGGATCAGCTCAGGGGTGCTTGCGTGTATTCCAAGATTGATCTCCGGTCCGGTTACCATCAGATACGGGTAAAGCCGGAGGATGTCCCAAAGACAGCGTTTCGCTCGAGGTACGGGCACTACGAGTACTTGGTGATCCCGTTTGGACTCACCAATGCACCCGCAGTGTACATGGACTACATGAACAGGATCTTCCAGCCGTACCTGGATCAGTTCGTGATCGTCTTCATTGACGACATCTTGATCTACTCCAAGACGGAGGAGGAACATACTGAGCACTTGAAGATTGTGTTGCAAGTGCTGAAAGAGAAAAAGCTATATGCTAAGCCGTCAAAATGTGAGTTTTGGCTCAAGGCGGTGAAATTTTTGGGTTATGTGATTTCTGCTAATGGAGTTGCAGTTGATCCTAACAAGATTGAGGCCGTGATGGATTGGGAGAGGCCCAAGACGGTTACAGAAGTGAGAAGCTTCTTGGGTTTGGCAGGGTACTATAGGAGGTTCATTGAGGGATTCTCCAAGATGGTGCTACCGATGACTCGCCTGACCCGAAAGGAGACTCCATTCGTGTGGACACATGAGTGCGAGGAGTGTTTCCAGGAGTTGAAGGAGAGACTGACTACTGCTCCAGTGTTAGTTCTTCCTGATCCTGCGGAACAGTTCGAGTTATACTGCGATGCTTCTGGAAAGGGGCTAGGCTGTGTGCTGATGCAGAAAGGGAAAGCAGTTGCTTACGCTTCAAGACAGTTGAAACCTCATGAGGAGAATTACCCGACTCACGACTTGGAGTTGGCAGCCATCGTTTTTGCTTTCAAGATTTGGAGGCATTACCTGTTTGGCATGAAGTTTGCTGTATTCAGTGACCACAAGAGCCTGAGGTATCTGTTCGACCAGAAGGAGTTGAACATGAGACAGCGAAGATGGATGGAGTTCTTGAAGGACTACGACTTTGAGTTGAGGTACCATCCTGGCAAGGCCAATGTGGTAGCCGATGCTTTGAGTCGGAAATCCGTGAGCTTATCCAGTTTAATAATGAACGACAATGAAGTAATCGAAAAGTTCAGAGACTTGAGAGTGAACTCCTGGTTTGGGGGTGCACTGTTTGAATTGGAAACAGCAGAAGTAATAAATGAGTTGATGGAAAAGATCAAAGAGGCGCAAGTGCAAAGAGAGTGCCTCGATTATGTGAAAAACCAAGACGGTGTGTCTTGGAACGAGGATGGATTGCTGCTGTTCCAGAAGAGGATTGTTATTCCTCGAGGGCCATTGACCGAAGAGGTTATGGCAGAGGCTCATAAGGGCCGGTTCACTATCCACCCTGGTGCTACAAAAATGTACCAGGACTTAAAAAGAAACTTTTGGTGGCCGGGCATGAAGAAGGACATAGCGGTCTACGTGTCCAAGTGCCTTATTTGTCAGAAGGTGAAGATCGAGCACCAGAAACCGTCTGGTAAACTTCAACCTCTTGAGATTCCACAGTGGAAGTGGGAAAGTATTTCCATGGACTTCGTGGTGGGATTGCCTAAGACTCAGGCTGGTTGTGACTCTATCTGGGTCATAGTGGACAGATTGACCAAGTCTGCCCATTTTCTTCCAGTGAAGGTGAGCTTCACTACAGAGCAGTTGGCCAAACTATATGTCCGTGAGATTGTGAGGCTTCACGGGGTGCCCGAGAGTATCATCAGTGACAGGGACCCGAAGTTCACATCTCGGTTCTGGGAGGCGCTGCAGGAGGCTTTTGGTACGCAGTTGAGATTGAGTACCGCCTATCACCCTCAGACTGACGGACAGACTGAGCGGACCATCCAGACATTGGAGGACATGTTGAGAGCTTGCACGTTGGAGCAGGGTTCTGCATGGGATAGGTACCTTCCGTTGGTAGAATTCTCGTATAACAACAGTTTTCATGCTAGTCTGGGCATGGCACCCTACGAGGCGCTGTACGGTAGGAGGTGTCGGACTCCTACCTGCTAGTCTGAGGTTGGAGATAAAGAGCTATTCGGCTTGGACTTTGTCCAAGATACTACCCTACAGATCCAGATGATCAGGGAAAAGTTGAAGCAGGCGCAGAATCGTCAGAAAAGCTACTATGATGTCAAGCATCGACCACTGGAGTTCAGTGAGGGTGAGCACGTGTTTGTGAAACTATCACATGTCACCGGTGTTGGACGGGCACTCGGAGTGAGGAAGTTGAGCCCGCGATTCATTGGGCCCTACCAGATCCTTGGTAGAGTAGGACCAGTTGCCTATCGACTCGCCTTACCTCCGAACTTAGCCAACATCCACGACGTGTTTCACGTGTCTCAGCTTCGGAAGTACATAGCAGACCCTTCGCACGTGGTGCAACCTGATGATGTGGAGGTTCGGGAGAACCTAAAGACTCCCGTCGGACCACTCAAGATTCTCGATCGTGGCGAGAAGCAGTTGAGGAGCAAGGTCATTCCGATGGTCAAAGTGCAATGGTCAGGAAGGACTCCTGAGGAGTGCACGTGGGAGCGAGAGGATGAGCTTCTCCGACAGTATCCCGACTTTCGAGACAGGTATGTTTCTGATTTTGAGGACAAAACCCTTAAAAAGGTGGGGTGAATGTAAGAACCTGCACCGCTAATTAAGGTAATTAGTGAATTAATTATGATAATTAGGAAATAATTCCATAATTGACCCTAATAATTATTATGAGGCTTTAATAATTACAATTAGTGGGTAAGAATGCTGAAAGTCGCTTTTCGGAAGAAAAGCGCAGATACCGGTTCTGCTACTCGGTATAAATGCGTACCGGAAAAGTATCCCGGAAAATTATAACGAATGCATGATAATTACTAGAATATTATGTAGGACTTGTAAAATAAGTTTCAAGTCAAAATGACGTAATCTGATGCCAGAACTGATACTGGCTATGGAAAAGCGCGTACCGGAAAGGTGCTCCGAAAAATAAAATAAAAATATGACAAATCTTAGAAAAATGTCTAGGTCTAGAATCCGAAGTTTGAGATCAAGATATTTTACTTTGCGATTAAGGCTAATACTGCGCGATTAGTGGCCATGTGCCTATAAATAGGCACACTAAGGCACACAACCCTAGGCAGCAAATATTCCTACGTGAGAGTGGGGGCTGCAGCTTTGTCTTCCTTCCTCCTTGGCCTTGTTTGCTTGAGAGAAACCACCAAGTTACTACCTTTCTTGATTTCCTTCACATTCTCCTTCTTGTAAACACTTGTGAGTGGCCTTGTGAGTGTGAGAGGTGGTAGTTCTTGTATGTTGGGTTGCTGTGTGTGTGAGGTTAGTGAGCTGAGTTTGGAGCTTTAGTGATGGCTACCTTGTGGTAGTCATTGTGAGCTTCAAAGTGTCATCTTGTGGTGCAAGAACCCACCTTTGTGTTGTCATTTTCGTGCTCCTTGTTTGGCCTGAGTTGAGGAACCTTGGAGAGCTCCAAGAGCACACCTTGCCTCTGTTTTGAGCTTTGATTGTGATACTGCTGTTTGTGGACTTGTGAGTGGTTGGACTCTTGGCTTGGATAGCTAGCTTGCAAGGTAAGCTTTCGTGTCCTCGGTTTAGCCATTTTGATGTTCCACCATGTCCCATGGGGATGGGTTTATGCATGCTGTGTTACATGCTTTATTATTTTGGAAATGTTGTTGAGCTATTTATATGCAATGAGCTTTTATGAGATGCATGTGGTGTCCACCTAGACGGCAATCCTGAGTATGTAGTACATACAAGATGGAGAAGCTGTGGGTGAGGTGCAGGTAGTATCCATGTACTCATGTAGGCATAGACGTATTCCTAAATTTCTCTGGCCAGTAGATTTGAAAGCACACATGGCATGATTAATTGCTGCATCGCATGATTTTAGAACTTATACTGTAATACTGTTTTTGGAACTTATATTACACATGTAAGTGAGCTTGGGGTGGAGACTCCTTGAGGACCCCTTGTCTTACTGAGATTTCTTGTTAGAGATCTCACCCCACGTTTGGGGATGCTTATTTCAGGATCAAGTAATGTTGAGGGCTCAGGTGGCAGGAGGCCAGAGCTGAGCTGATATTCTGATGTGCTGTCTTGCTGAATTGACTGTTGTTATGTTTTCCGCTTTGATTATGCTATTTATGTTGAGACTGTTATTGGGCATTGTTGCCTTATTTGGTGAGCATGGGGTTTGTCCATGCCACATGATTTGACTATTGTCTTTTAAATTGATGTTGTAATTAAAGTATCAGGATTTTGACCCAGGCTGCGTGTTGTAGTCCTGTGGCTTTAGATACTCACATTATATTTATGTACGAGGTATTCAGTTAGTTGTCTTGCAATTTACATACAGGCAGTATTTTTATGAAAATGATTAAGTAATCAAATTGGTTAAGATAGTGACGTCATAATTGAATTAAAGAAAAAGTTATTCCGCATTTTAATTAAGCGTGACTTAATACGATAGCGTGTTAACAATCCGGGTTAACACGGGCTGTTACAGTTTTCATGCAAAAAAGTGGGATCATGATGCTTTCAAATGCTCCAATGGTAGAGTATACTTAGGTGGAGCCTTATACCGTTCAATTGGGTGAGTTATTTCAACATTTCATTGGTTGAATTTTGAGTTGTGATAATTGACCCTAAAGAGGGATTTTGTGATATGTGGTTTTAGAGAGCTCAAATAGAAAATGTCTATTAGATGATAATGTCTTAGAATGATGTATTAATGCTAGAAATGCAATGAAAATTTTAAGCCAAAAAAAAGGAATTTTAACTTAGAAAAAAAAATTTAGTGCATGAAGTGGATTTTTGAGTTTTGTGTTAATGTGTGGTATAGTGAATTGTAGTGTGATTATATGATGATATGAAGTGAGTATGTGAGTTGTGGGCCATAGGAATTGAGTGGAAATCCTTGGTTTGGCTAACCAAGATTCGGCCATTGATGTATAATAGAGCAAATTGATATTTTAGAAGACTTTGGTGTTGTGTTGTGTGAGGGAAAAGTTATTAGATGGGTTGTGTTATTGATATGCGATCAGCATATAAGGAATTCTAAGATAAAAAGAGGAAGAATGTTACTTAATCTGATACAAGAAAAGGGCAAAATCACTGTTAATTTGTCAAATATCTTAATCTGAGGTTATATACTGATTTTATGTTGATTTCATAGGAGAAATGCACAAATTGGAGCTGAAAAGGACAAAGTGAAACTAAAGGCCCACGCTACGAGCGTGGGAATGGCACTTGCAGCACCAGAGGATCGCGCCACTATTCAGATTTTAAATTCGAAATTTGAATTCAAAGTTATTTTAATTAAATCTTTCCGTTAAACGTTTCTGTAATAAATTTATACTTTAATATTTTCGTTATAACGTTTATGTAATAAATTGTAAAGTTTCCGTTATACGTTTCGTCAGAAGGGCAATCTTGTAATTTCACGCTCAAAGCAGAAAAGAAGAAGAAAGTGACTCAATCAATGCATAAAAGAAGACCTAAAATCCCACGCTCACAGCGCGGGAATGGCGCTCAGAGCGTGGGAAGAAGAAAACTGGCAGAAGGTCCCGCGCTGAGAGCGCGAGATCCGCGCCATCAGCGTGGGAGGCGCGAAAGGATGGAAATTCAAATTTCATATTTTAGGTCAAAGTCTCTTATAAAAAGAGACTCAACCCTTGAAGAAGATATCTCTGAATACACATCACAAGACCTAGAGGAGGCATTCTTCGTGTTCATCACTTCGTTCTTATACTCTTCTTTATTTGCTTTTCAGTTCATGTTGAAATCAGATCAGCGATCATGATGTTGATTGGCTAGATCTATTTCTGTAGTCAGGGGCATGATCCCTTTGTAAACAATTGTTACAAGGATTGAATCATTCTATGTATTGAATTTAATATATTTCATCTTTTATCTTGAGCGTATTGATATTATTTCTGTTAGATCTGATCAACCTAATAGGGAATGATATTCTGGGGATCAGGATTCACAATAGGGATATTGGAATACTGATCCTAAAAGGAGATAAAGATGACTCTCCATGCATGTTCTAGGGATAGACTTGTATGGATTGCAGTCGTGGGATTTATCTACATAATGCTTATTTTCAGGCGGGATTACTAAGGGATTAGGGTTCCAACTGAAGTAAAGGGTTAGATCGCCAATGGATTGGGATCTAACTAATTATTTCTAAAAAGATGATAATTTGTCTGAGTTGTTAATTTCGATAGGTATTATGAATCAATCCGAAGTAAAATTGGGAACAATTGGTAAATGTACCCTGGCTACAGTCTTCTTCATCACTTCTTCTTCTACAAAAATACTTCTCCATTTATTTTAAGTCTTTTTCAGAAAAACCTAAAAACAAGTCTTTACATTTTGATTTATTATAGTGTGGAAATACCAATTGATTTATCTAACTTAAGAGGACTGGTTATAGTAGTAATTGTTTATCAATCCCTGTGGAGACGATCTTACTTATCACTTTATTACTTGGAACGATCGGTGCACTTGCCGAGATCGCAACAAGTTTTTGGCGCCGTTGCCGGGGATTGTGTTTTCAATATTACAAATAACCGTAGATTCTTGAGATTAGATTCCTATTCTTTATTCTTTTTATCTTGTTTTGTGTTGTTCAGGTGCTACTAATAATTTTCTCTGATTTTTATGCGAGGTAGACTTCCGCCTAAAGACTTTGTAATAGATTCTGAAATTACAAGGACAGAAAAGCAACTAAGGAAGGCTGCTAGACAGATCATTTGGGAAGATTTGAAGCACATACCTTTACAACCAATTCAAGAGATGGCAGAAAACAACAATGCTGGTCATGGACGAGGAGGAAATGCCAACAATCAACCTCCAAGACTGTTGAATACAATTCTGACTCCAGTATTCAATAGGGCCAATTCAAGCATAGTCAGGCCAAATGTGGAGGCCAACAATTTTGAACTCAAGCCATCATTAATTTCTTTGGTGGAAAGGGTTCAATTTTCTGGTGCTGATGATGAAGATCCACATGAGTTTATAGACCGATTCTTGATGGTCTGTGATACAACCAAACACAATGGAGTATCTACAGATGCTATCAGGCTTCGGTTGTTCCCTTTCGCTGTTAAGGGAAAAGCATTGAGGTGGATCGAACGACAGCCAGCAAACAGCATCCTTACATGGGAAGATTTGTCCAGCAAATTCTTTGATCATTTCTTCTCCATGGAAAAATATAATCAGCTGGTGAATGAAATCACAAACTTTCGCCAGTTGGAAGGAGAATCACTCTGTGCAACATGGAACAGATTCCAGGAACTAAACAGGAAATGTGCACATTACGAAGGAGATGATGACAGAAAAGTGGTGATATTCTTCAATGGAATCACCCCTGAAACAAGGATGATAATAAATAGTGCCGCTGGAGGTTCTATTCGGGAAAGTACATCCGAGCAAGCTATTGATTTGATCAAAAAGCTTGCACGAAATGAGAATGAAAGTGTACTAGCTCCCATAAAAAGAGCAGTGATAAAACCAGCAGATAATGATGTAATATCATTGTCTAAAAAGTTTGACAGCTTGAGTGAGAAATTTGACAAGTTTCAAGTGTCAAAGGTTCAAGCAACTCCTCTGGTTTGTGATAAATGCCAAGAAAGTCATGAATCCGACGAATGGCCTAATTCGTTGTCAGATGATTCACCTCAACAGGTGCAGGTGAATGGTATATGGTATGATCAGTGCCCTCAGCAGAATTTTCAGAGAAACCAGGATTTTCCTGGTGGTGGTAACAATAATTTTCAGCGGAGGACTCAAGGAGCTGGCATGGAGTTCAAATTCAATAATAATAATTATGCTCAATCTTCGCAGAATCAACAAAGAGAGCCGGCTGAGTGGGAAAAAGCTTTTGCTTAGATGGCTAAGGCTTCTAATGAGATGGCTCAACACACTAATGCTTTTATGGAGGAGACTAGAGCCAACAATAAAAACACAAATGCTTCCATTAAAAATCTGGAGAATCAAATAGGCCAGCTGGCAAAGCAATTTTCAGAAAGAATTCCAGGTACTTTTCCAAGTAATACAATTATCAATCCAAAAGAGGATTGCATGTATATTACAACTAGAAGCGGGAAAGTAGTGGCAACCCCAGAAAAGCCGAATACAAAGATGGAAGCTAAGAAGAAGCTTAAGGAGGTTAAGGAGCCAGAAAATGAAATTGAAAAACCCGTGGAAGAAGAAAAGCCAGTTGAGAAAAAGAAGTTTGAGCTGAGCCATGAATATGTGATGTCTCAAGCACCTTATCCAGCAAGGTTCAAGAAAGAGGTTTATAACAAGCATTATGACAGGTTTTTAGACATCTTCAAGAAGCTACACATAAATATACCTTTTGCTGAAGCTTTGTCTAGCATGCCAAATTATGCAAAGTTTATGAAGGACTTGTTGTCAAGGAAGCACAAACTACAGGAATGCCAAACGGTGACACTCACTGAGGAGTGTAGTGCTATTATTACCAAGAAGGTCCCGCCTAAGCGTAATGATCCAGGGAGCTTCAATATCCCTATTGAAATTGGGAACACAAAAATCAGTCGGGCATTGTGTGATCTTAGGGCTAGCATTAATCTGATGCCCCTTTCTGTTTGCAATTCCTTGGGGATTACCGAGTTGAAGCCTACTCAAGCATCTTTACAACTTGCTGATAAGTCCTCAAGGAAGCCGAGTGGAATAATAGAAGATGTTCTTGTGAAGGTGGATAAGTTCATTTTTCCTGCTGATTTTGTGGTGTTGGATATGGAAGGAGGAGCTGCAATGCCTCTTTTGTTGGGTAGACCTTTCTTAGCTACATCCCGTGCATTGATTGATGTTGAAAACGGAAAGCTTGAGCTAAGGATGAATGATGAGACCGTTACCATCAATGTCTTTAATTCTTTAAAACAATCCTCTCACAAAAATGATTGTTTTAAAGTTTCAAAGGAAAAACAAAGTGTGGCGGTTAAGGTTCCTAAAAAAACAAATGATGCCAAGAAAGATGGTGTCATGAAGGTGGAATCGAAGGAGTCTCCTAAAACTCTAAAAGAAATTTTCTTTTGTAACAAGGTAGTGACTGAAGTATTAAAGGAACGGGAGACCGATTCAAAAGATAAAGATCCATCTTCCCATACCAACAAAATTCTTAATGAGAAGGATGACAAACATGGAAAAAAAACTCAAGAAAGGAGTCATCCTACAATGAAGAAGGTACTGAGAAAGGAGGTGATCAAACTCTTTGATAAGAGTTGGAAGAGACATCGGAAGCTGAAGTTCAATAAGAGACACCGAGATTCTATTTCTCGGAAGAATAAAAGCTTCAAAGAGTTTCTAACATGGCTCCATGGTTTGGGCCAAATCTGGGAATGGTGGCTCCAAACACCAAGGCAGCCATTACCACCAGATCCTCCATTTGCTGAGTCATCCCACGCTGCTGAGTGGGATGACATGGAGGTTTGATTTTATCTCCTTGCTGACGGAGATTTTGTACATTAGTTTATTTTTCTATTTTGTATTTTAGTTAGTATATTTTTCTCTGATGTTTTAATGTGCGCATTATAGTCTCTTCTATATGCCACTGCTTGTTCCATTGTGCAGGTTTTCCTTCTTGTGGTTTAATTATTGCTGAGGACAACAATGCTCTAAATCTGGAAATGGTGGGCTTGCGCCTTAGTACTGCAATTCTTCTATCAGGGGAGATATCCTAACTCTTTTCATTTTCTTAGTTATTTTTTTTATAGTTATTTGGTGTGCCATTAAAAAAAATAATAATAAAAAAAAAATGTGTGTTTTGAACAAATCCCAGGTTTAAATGTGCTCATCTTGTTAATGTACATGATTAAATTCTTGGAATATATTGTATGACTTTCTGACATAACATTGCATAGGCATAATTAGATTGCATGATTGCTCGTTGGTCTGAGTTAATATTGTAAATTCTGATAATGTCTGAAGTCAATTTTCTTGAGTCTGCATTGATACCATAGCTGTGAGGTTTTGAGCCTAAACACTGAAATTTTTGTTGAGAGGCCTCACTATTGTGATACTCTAGAACTTGATTGGTTTCTCTGTGATTCATGCATTGATTGATATGATAAAGGCATTTTGTTCTTATTAGCTATTGGCCAAAATAACCCACATGTATGAAATTTTCCCTTGCTAGCCCCTTTGAGCTTGAACTTATTTGTTGATAAATGACCTATGGCCTAATTGATGGCTTAGCCTATATCCATGTGACTTACCTTGATTGAGATTGAATCACTAAATGTGTTGAAAATAAAATAAAGAAATTGAGGTAAGCTCCACAAAGGTCAAGTGATTAAGGGATAAAAAAATAAAAAAAAAAAAATTCATATATGCCCTTATAAAAAAAGAAAAAAAGAAAGAAAATAAAGCAAGAAAAAGGAAAAGAGTAAAAGGTGGCTGGAAGGAATTAATTCCCGAAATTCTGTGGGAATGCTAGTGGAGCAAAAATCATTGAATTGAATGTATTAAAGTGAAATAATATCATTTTTTCAATCTCATTGTTGTTTGAGCTACTATCCATATATTCCTACCCTGTTACCCCGGCCAAGTTACAACCTGTGAAGTCTTTTTGATCAATTAATGCATGTGTGTGATTCTTCATTTTTAAGAATTTTTGAGAATATGATCAAGCCTATGGTAGTGTTATAGCTTTGAGTGATTGAGTGCTCATTATACCCTTAAACACTGAGTGTTGAGTGAATATTATTTATCTGTGTGAGGGATAACCAATGTAGACTTGTATCTCTAAGAAGCTGATGACATTATTGGGAGTTTATGATGTTGAGTCAGGCATGCATGGCATATTGTGTCTGAGAGTGTCTCTGGAATGTTATGTTGGATTAATTGATTATTTCCTGGATTGAGTCTTGTACATTGCTGGGGACAACAACGTTTAAATCTGGGAATTATTTGATATGCGATCAGCATATAAGGAATTCTAAGATAAAAAGAGGAAGAATGTTACTTAATCTGATACAAGAAAAGGGCAAAATCACTGTTAATTTGTCAAATATCTTAATCTGAGGTTATATACTGATTTTATGTTGATTTCATAGGAGAAATGCACAAATTGGAGCTGAAAAGGACAAAGTGAAACTAAAGGCCCACGCTACGAGCGTGGGAATGGCACTTGCAGCACCAGAGGATCGCGCCACTATTCAGATTTTAAATTCGAAATTTGAATTCAAAATTAT
The DNA here is from genome assembly GCA_032173675.1 of Gastrolobium villosum. Taxonomy (NCBI): domain Eukaryota; kingdom Viridiplantae; phylum Streptophyta; class Magnoliopsida; order Fabales; family Fabaceae; genus Gastrolobium; species Gastrolobium villosum. The sequence goes on along the minus strand of JAVKPL010013697.1, from coordinate 50,919 downwards.
TTTAATTAAATCTTTCCGTTAAACGTTTCTGTAATAAATTTACACTTTAATATTTCCGTTATAACGTTTATGTAATAAATTTTAAGGTTTCCGTTATACGTTTCGTCAGAAGGGCAATCTTGTAATTTCACGCTCAAAGCAGAAAAGAAGAAGAAAGTGACTCAATCAATGCATAAAAGAAGACCTAAAATCCCACGCTCACAGCGCGGGAATGGCGCTCAGAGCGTGGGAAGAAGAAAACTGGCAGAAGGTCCCGCGCTGAGAGCGCGAGATTCGCGCCATCAGCGTGGGAGGCGCGAAAGGATGGAAATTCAAATTTCATATTTTAGGTCAAAGTCTCTTATAAAAAGAGACTCAACCCTTGAAGAAGATATCTCTGAATACACATCACAAGACCTAGAGGAGGCATTCTTCGTGTTCATCACTCCGTTCTTGTACTCTTCTTTATTTGCTTTTCAGTTCATGTTGAAATCGGATCAGCGATCATGATGTTGATTGGCTAGATCTATTTCTGTAGTCAGGGGCATGATCCCTTTGTGAACAATTGTTACAAGGATTGAATCATTCTATGTATTGAATTTAATATATTTCATCTTTTATCTTGAGCGTATTGATATTATTTCTGTTAGATCTGATCAACCTAATAGGGAATGATATTCTGGGGATCAGGATTCATAATAGGGATATTGGAATACTGATCCTGAAAGGAGATAAAGATGACTCTCCATGCATGTTCTAGGGATAGACTTGTATGGATTGCAGTCGTGGGATTTATCTACATAATGCTTATTTTCAGGCGGGATTACTAAGGGATTAGGGTTCCAACTGAAGTAAAGGGTTAGATCGCCAAGGGATTGGGATCTAACTAATTATTTCTAAAAAGATGATAATTTGTCTGAGTTGTTAATTTCGATAGGTATTATGAATCAATCCGAAGTAAAATTGGGAACAATTGGTAAATGTACCCTGGCTACAGTCTTCTTCATCACTTCTTCTTCTACAAAAATACTTCTCCATTTATTTTAAGTCTTTTTCAGAAAAACCTAAAAACAAGTCTTTACATTTTGATTTATTATAGTGTGGAAATACCAATTGATTTATCTAACTTAAGAGGACTGGTTATAGTAGTAATTGTTTATCAATCCCTGTGGAGATGATCTTACTTATCACTTTATTACTTGGAACGATCGGTGCACTTGCCGAGATCGCAACAGTTATGATTGGCATGTGGAAGGATCAATGTAAAAATAATAAGTGTTGAAAGTGGCAAAATGTGCCTAAAGTGTAATATTTCGCAAAACGTTGCGTAAAGGTCGTAAAACCGAAAAACGGCGACTGAACTAGCCTTTGGGTAACCTAAGTAAGTGAAATAAAATGAGAAAGAAAATTTAGAAAAATAAAACCCAAAATAACACTGTCTTGGCCGAACCCTTAAGGGAGGGGAGATGAAATATGACGTTTTCGCGTTTTGATGTATTTTGACTGAAACTGACGGCTGTGCATGGTTGTATAGGTTGTCGTACGTGGATATAAACTTAGAACGGTGAAACAGTGGATTGCCCTTGGTCCTGGACCAAGTGGATTGAGGTGTTCCCTGTGAATCAAGTTGTAAGTGGAGTTCTGCGGAGCTCAGTGGAAGGAAAAAGAAAGGTAACCTCTTAGTACTAGGGCTTGTTCCCCTTTTGTGTTCCACCTTGCCAGTTGATGGCAACGGTAGGAAGTGTGTATGAGTAGTGTAGAACAGCATGAGCATGCATGTGCATTATCACATTGGGTACTTATGTACCAGATCTCTGGCCAGTAGATATTTTTAGCCTTCGGGCAAGTGTTTCCGGACTGCCACTGGATAGGTCTCCGAGAGGGAGTTCCAGTTGACCCAGGGTCGTGGTGTGTTATCCGGATAGGAGCACACTAGGTTGTCTCGGGTGTATATGGTTGGAAGGGGTACCTTGGTGGGTTGTTCTATGAACACGCGAGGGGTAGTACCCATAGGCATATAGCCGAGGACATGGCGTGGTATTGGTAGCTACCATCCTGCACGTCGTAGTTGTTTCTGATATATTCCCCCTTTCTCTAAATCCCTTGCTTTATCCTGTTTTATAACAGTGATGTTGTTTTATATTATTGATATACATCGAAGTGAACCATTGGGCGGAGTTTTCTCTAGAACCTCTTGGTTACTGAGATATATCTGTATATCTCACCCCATCTCGGGGCATTTATTTCAGGAGGAAGCAGTGGCACAGGAGTGGCTGGCAAGAGGCCCATAGGAAGATCATGAAGTGTTGTCATTAATTACCCATGATCATGTCATTTTAGTTATGAACTCATTTGTCAAGTGAAGTTGTAATAGGTGAATTATTGTAAATTGAAGTTAAAGTTGTAAGTGTAATTGTAATTCAGTATTGTAAATATACCATGGATGTATGCTTATTATGATGGAAGGGCTTTAGGCCTACTTTAGAGTTATGATTATCTGTATGATGATTTATGCATGAAATTGAAAGTTGGTGATTGAAACTATAAAAGATTTGAAAGTGAACTGTTTATGTTTTAAGTGTAAATTGGATTGGGTTGTAAGTGCCCCAAGGCGTTGTTGGTCCTTGTGTGTGCCACCCATTGGATTATTGCTGAATTTTAGGTACATTTGTGATGCTAAATGGCTTATGCAAATTTGGGGATTTTTGCAAAAACAAAGGAAACTCTGGCGAATTTTCTGTAGAATTGGCAAATTTTGAGTGAACTTCGGGAGAGGATATCTCCCTCCATAGAGGTCCGATAGGGACGTGCCATACGCCATTTTGAAGATTGTGATGTCCCCTACATTGTATCAAAATCTTGGGATTTTTAGTGAAGTGCGCAGCCCTGTACAGGCAGGGGAAGTTTCTGCCCTGTTCTGGCCTGTACATGGGGTCTGTTTTTGGGTCTGTTTGGGAAATTAATTCCCGCTTCGTTACTTGGTCAAATTAAGCATACGATATATCAAATCAAAGTTTGAGGTGTCTAGTTTATGGTGTAAAAGTTTGAGAGTCATTGGCTGGGCGGTTAGGTGCAGTTTATTCCATGAAGATTGGAGGTTTTAGGCTGTTTTGGAGTTGGTAGGCAATGTTGTTTGTCCAACTTCAAACGGCGATAACCGGAGCTCACGAGCTCGGAATCGAGTGTGTGATAGCTTGTTAGAAATGTAAGTGAATAAGGAAAAAAGATAACCTGGAGTTTAAGTTTGGATTTTTTTTTTTGTGTTCGTAGAAAAACAAATTGGCAAATCCGGTTAAGTGGTAAAAATGTAAAAAGTGAGGAATTGGCTAAGTGGGTTTATGGGAACCCCTTAGTATCTTGTATGTGATAAAACAAAGTGTATAAATAGTTAAGAAAGTCTTCCGCTAGTGTTTCAGTTACGATCACAGCTTTTTATTATTACGCTTTTTATACTTTTACTGTTCGCGTAATAATCGGAAAAAGTTTATTCCCATTTTTATAAATGAATTGTTGTGATTGTAACTGCGCTTAATATCATAATTAATGTTAACAATACCGGTGTACAACGGGCTGTTACATCTACTATCTCGTCAAAGATTGGAAAAACGTTGTCATTCATAACAGTTTGCAAGAAGGAGACCAACTTCAAATATATTCTTCTAGAGTTGATGGCAAATTATTTCTTTTATTAAATAAACTCTGAAGTTTGAACAAATTTAGAGCACACTGACATAGACACGTCACTATTATCCGTCCACGTATATAGGTGATATATACATTAAGGAATGGAATATAGGTGGCGCTTACAACGTAATATTGAAAAAAAAGATTTGTTCAAATTGAAATTTGGTTTGTATTTCTTTTTCTTTCTTTTTTGTTATGAGAGGATCTCGGAGTCACTAGCAAAAATAAATGTAGGGAAAAACTAGTCTTTAGGAGATGGGTTTATTTTCCAACAGAGACATGAGCTTTGTTTTTTTGTTTATAATTATGTGAGTCCCACCACAAGATTGTGAGATTGGTAGGAGACATTTTCTCTCTTATTGATAAAGATTAATAAAGCCCATAAATGTATTGAGATTCCATGTTTTCCTTGCTTATAATGAAGCGAAATTCTATTTTCATTCTTTCCTATAACTTTTCCTTGATCGGTTGGGGTTTCGCAATTATAAATTTCTTTACCATCTTATTAAGATAATTTTTTATGAGGACCCTGTAATAACCCGTTAAATTAGTAATAAGTGTGAGTGAGAAACCTGAATCTTCTTCACCTTAATTATAGCCTACGATTAAGAATTTTACACAATTAGAGGGTAACCTAACCAAGGCATACCAAAATTTAATGAGGAAATATTGGAAGATTTTCCATTACCTCATTCCTTCCATTAATCGTAGGTGTCTAAGAATACTTCCAACTCACCCAATTGCATGTCACCCAAGTGTACAAAATCTTCCAACTTTTCCAACATTTGTCTAGACTACCAATTGGAGGTCAAGCTCTACTCCTCCCTCATGCCTCTTCAAGTTCAAAGTGACACCTTTCACTCACTCACTCACTCACCCCTCGGCTGAAACCCCCTTATTTGAACAAGAATTGAATTGCAAAAACACACTACTTCACTCGGACAACACTCTCAACCGAAGAAAAATACATCACCAACTTTTCGTTGAAACTTTTGATGAATATGTTTTTTTGTTAAATATTTTTACATAAATGTTTTTTTTTTTGGAAACATTACATAAATGTTTTTAGTCACAAATTTTGAATAAAATATTTTTCGTCAAAAAATTTTGCTAAAATTTTATATGGAAATATTTTTCGTAAAAATTTTTGACGTAATTGTTTTACGTTAAGACTTTTCTTTTAATGTAATTGTGATTTTCTGTTTCTTTTTTTAACATAATGGACATGGGTCATGTTTTGGTTCAATGGGTCATTACTGAAACAAGTCAGGTCTAAAACCGACCCAAATAAAAATGGGTCAGTATTTAAACCCAGTTATAAAAATAGGTATTTATGGGTCTGGTCAATGTCAGATCAAAGGCAGGGCAAGTGAAGCAGTTTTTTGCACACCCCTACATTCATGCTTCAATTTAAGGTTTGGAAGAGTTTCCAATCTCACTATGTACTTGCAAGGAATTTCTGATCTTAGCGTGTTTAACAAAATGTTCTACATGTAAATTTTTTAGGTTTAAAAAAAATTTGTATCAATTATCTATTGATATAATATTTTAAAATTAAATATTAATCTTTTGCTGTAAAAGGAAACAATTTCTCAATCTCTTAAATTATTTATAAAAAATCATATATTGATGACTTGCATCACATTTGATACATGAAACATTATTTATTCTACCGAGAAAATTCATAGCAATGAGCACCAATACCAAACAAACGTGGCAAGAGAAATATGCAGCGGATCACATAAGAACATTAAATTGAACCAAAACCAAACCCCTTTCCCTTACTAATATCAAAACATAAAAGATATGAAAATTTAAATCAAATAAACCGTTACTTAGTTAGTTATATATTTGGAAAGCTATGCTTTTTGATATTTATTAAAGGAAATTTGTCTTTACTAATATCAAATCAGAAAAGATATGAAAATAACCGTGTTAGTTAGTCACATATTTGGACAGCTGTTTATTTGAAAGTTATTAATGGGAATTTTCTTTACTGATATTAAATCTTTAAAAGATATGAAAATTTAAAAGAAACAAATCGAGTTACACATATATTAAAAGATTACCTCCAAAATTTCTACTTGTGACGATATAGCATATCTACAATATCGGATGATTCTAATCCTGATAGCTTATCACTATAAATTGAACAGAAACCCCATCACTGACTCAGTCACTCACTCGACCGTTACATAAACCTTAAACACCACCTTTTACTACTCTGTTCCAAACCCCTGAAACAGACAGCTTATACACTTCCATTCTTCAACTTTGCTTTGCCACCATGAGTCAGAGGGACAAAAAAACTCTGTGGGATTTGGTGGGGAAGATTACAGATTGGGAAACGCGTCAAAAGATGTCTTCCAAACCCTTTAGGCCTCACTTTTGTGATATACTTCTTTCCAGCCTTGCACCATAGTATTATAACGATGAAGAATTGGCTCTGATTAAGAGTTGTTTCCAAGAACTGGAACCCCAACAACATGAAGAATTGCAACAGCAACAACAACATCTGTAACACGGAGAGGCGAGTACGTCAAAGATAAAGCCGCCAGAGAAAGAGAAAAAAAAGAAAAGAAGGCACGAAATGCATGACGATGAGGAAAGGCCCACTCCTTCATCGCTTAATAAAAAATCAAGAAAGACAAAGAATGTATCATTGCCAACACCATCACCACCGTTACCACTGTCATCACCATCGCTTCCGCCACCGCTGCCAGCATCATCGCCATCGCGATCACCACCCCCACCACCGGTTCTGCCTGAAGAATTCAAGAACCGTATCAGGGAGTTAAACGAAAACGACATGCAATTTGTGATGAGCAAGAATCTCTCCAAGATAGATATGAGCACGAATCACAACCGTTTATTAATACCGATGAAAGAAATTCGTTGCGATTTTCTGACTGAGGTTGAGAAAGCAACATTGCATAAGAGAGAAAGCGATAAAGGACGACTTCGGGGTGTTGAAGTCAAGGTGTTGGATCCATCTTTTAGGGAATTTACTTTGATACTAAAGAGGTGGGAGATGACGAACACAAGCATCTACTGTCTCGTCAAAGATCGGAAAAACGTTGTCTCTCATAACAGTTTGCAAGAAGGAGACCAACTTCAAATATGGTCTTCTAGTGTTGATGGAAAATTATTTCTTTTATTAAGTAAACTCTGAAGTCTGAACAAATTTAGAGCACACTGACATAGACACGTCACTATTATCCGTCCACGTATATAGGTGATATATACATTAAGGAATGGAATGTAGATGGCGCTTAAAACGTAATACTGAAGAAAAAAAATGTTCAAATTGAAAATTGGTTTGTATTTCATTTTCTTTCTTTTTTGTTATGTGAAGATCTCAGAGTCACTAGCAAAAATAAATGTAGGGAAAAATTAGTCTTTAGGAGATGTGTTTATTTTCCAACAGAGACATGAGATTTGTTTTTTATTTATTTTATAATTATTTGAGTCCCACCACATGATTGTGAGAGTGGTAAGAGATATTTTATCTCATATTGATAGATATTAAAAAAGCCCATGAATGTATTGAGATTCCATGTTTTCCTTGCTTGTAATGAAGCGAAATTCTTTTTTCGTTCTTTCCTATAACTTTTCCTTGATCAGTTGGGGTTTCGCAATTATAAATATCTTTACCATCTTATTAAGAAAAATATTTATGAGAACCCTGTAATAACCCGTTAAATTAGTAATAAGTGTGAGTGAGAAACCTGAATCATCTTCACCTTAATTATATTCTACAATTAAAAGATTTACACAATTAGAGGGTAACCTAATCAAGGCATACCGAAATTTAATGAGGAAATATTGGAAGATTTTCCATTACCTCATTTCTTGCATTAATCACAGGTGTCTAAGAATACTTCCAACTCACCCAATTGCATGTCACCCAAGTGTACAAAATTTTCCAACTCTTCCAATATATGTCTAGTCTACCAATTGGAGGTCAAGCTCTACTCCTCCCTCATGCATGTGCGTCACATGCCTCTTCAAGTTCAAAGTGACAACTTTCACTCACTCACTCACTCACTCATCCCTCGGCTGAAACCCCCTCATTTGAACAAGAATTGAATTACAAACACTTACTACTTCACTAGGACAACACTCTCAACCGAAGAAAAATACATCACCAATTTGTCGTCGAAATTTTTGATGAATATGTTTTTTTGTTAAATATTTTGAAGAAATTTAGATTCCGTAAAATAATTTGACTCAAACAATTTTTCCGTCAAATTTTTTTACATAAATGTTTTTTGTCACAAATTTTGAATAAAATATTTTTCGTCAAAATTTTTTGATGAAGATATTTTTCGTAAAAAGTTTTGACGTAATTGTTTTACGTTAAAACTTTTCTTTTAATGTAATTGTGATTTTTTTGTTTCTTTTTTTAACATAATGGGCATGGGTCATGTTTTGGGTCAATGGGTCATTATTAAAACAAGTCAGGTCTAAAACCGACCTAAATAAAAATGGGTCAGTATTTAAACCCAGTTCAAAAAAAAGGTATTTATGGGTCAAGTCAAGGTCAGATCAAAGGCAGTACGAGTGAACCAGTTTTTTTGCACACCCCTACATTCATGCTTCAATTCAAGGTTCGGAAGAGTTTCCAATCTCACTATGTGCTTGCAAGGAATTACTGATCTTAGCGTGTTTAACAAAATGTTCTACATGTAAATTTTATAGGTTTAAAAAAAATTTGTATCAATTATCTATTGATATAATATTTTAAAATTAAATATGAATCTTTTACTTTAAAAGGAAACAATTTTTTCAATCTCTTAAATTATTAATAAAAAATCATATATTGATGACTTGCATCACATTTGATACATGAAACACTATTTATTCTACCAAGGAAATTCACAGCAATGAGCATCAATACCAAACAAACATGGCAAGAGAAGTGCGTAACGGATCACATGAGAACATTAAATTGAACCAAAACCAAACCCCTTTCCCTTACTAATATCAAAACATAAAAGACATAAAAATTTAAATCAAATAAACTGTTGCTTAGTTAGTTATATATTTGGAAAGCTATATTTTTTGAAAGTTATTAAAGGAAATTTGTCTTTACTAATATCAAATCAGAAAAGATATGAAAATAACCGTGTTAGTTAGTCACATATTTGGACAGTTATTTGATTCTTAAGAGTGGGGAAATGCTAAGTGTTGAGCGCTAAAACGTCCACATAGAACATTTTAACGCGCTGCTACAAGACGAAAGCAAAACTTGCTGGTGCCAAGCGCTAAAACGTCCACATAAAATGTTTTAGCGCTCTGCTGTTCAAAAACTCTCAGGTCTCGAACACTAAAACGTTCAATATAAAAGTTTTAGCATTCTGATGTGCAAAAAGGTTCTGTTCTTCAACTCTAAGACGTCCAAATTGAATGTTTTAGCACTGAAGACAGTTAAAAGCAGTTGGGCATCCGTCAATGTTAGTAGGACTGATTCTTTCATAAGTTCATGCTTGAGAGATATTGATTTCTGACTACTTGTTTAAATTATAGTTCTCATTTCATTTGTTTTATCAAGTTTTAATTAAACTCAAATCAATTTCTTGTGACAATAATCAATGCAATCAGTAAACTTTTGGTTGATTCAACCTAAGTATATATGGTTGGTCAGTGTTTGAATACAAATCCTCGTGGGAACGATCTTTACTCATCATTTTATTACTTGTGTGACTAGTACACTTGCTAATTAGACAACAAGTTTTTGGCACCGTTGCCGGGGATTTGTTCTTCAACATTGATAGACACCATTAATAGTTGAGATTGAATCTTTTATTTTTCAGCACTTTATATTTTTTGTGTGAATTTTTGTTCAAATTCAATTCTGGTGTATGCGAGGTACTATTGATCCAAATTCTCTGTTGTTTGACCCAGAATTAGAAAGGACAATTAGGAAGAACATGAAGGCAGCAAGACGTAGACAGTTACAGGAAAGTGGTGAATCAAGTGTGACAGTTCAGGAAGAGATTATGGCAGAAAATCATGTGCCACCACCACAGAGGACCCTGGGAGATTACATGACTCCCGCAGTAATTCCACCTATTGGAGGTGTTGTTAGACCCACTGTGGAGCCTAACAATTTTGAGTTGAAACCTGCACTAGTACAATTCGTGCAAAAGGAACAGTTTCCTGGAACCAGTGCAGAAGACCCATACTTGCACATTGAAAATTTCTTGATGAGTGATACTGTGAAGATCAATGGTGTGACCAGAGATGCTATTCTGTTAAGTTTGTTCACTCATTCACTGAAGGATGATGCAAGAAGATGGTTACAGTCATTACCAAAAGGGAGTATCACAACTTGGGATGATCTGCAGACTAAGTTCTTAGCCCGATTCTTTTCAGCATCAAAGAGGGCGAAATTGAAGGATGAGATTACAGGGTTCAAGAAAAAAGAGTCAGAGTCTATCTATGAGGCTTGGGAGAGGTTCAAGACACTTTTGAGGAAATGTCTGCAACATGGTATTGAAGTGTGGAATCAAGCAGCAATATTTCTCCAAGGGTTGACAACCAATACAAGAACATTGGTGAATGCCACAGCTGGTGGTTCACTAACAACCAAGACTCCTCAGGAAGCCCTTGACATATTTGAGTCTCTGGCATCTCAAGTGTTTGACAATGCTCCAGTGAATGACAGAAGAACGGGAATTATTAAGTTGGATGGCTATGATGCTTTGTTAGCCAAGAATGATCAGATGATGCAAATGCAAAAAGAGCAACAACAATAATTGGATGCTCTCACTAAGCAGTTATCTTCTCAAAAGGTTGCTTCTGTAGACACTAATCCTGTGTGTGCAATTTGTGGGAAAAGCCATGTTATAGATGATTGTGATTATGAGGGATCTGCTGAACAAGCAGAAGTGAATGGGGTATAGTATGATCAACGGAACCAGAACAATTAGGGGCGAAATTTGTATGTTCCACCATGGAAGAATAGAAATCAACACCCAGGGTTCAGTTACAGTTCCAATCACCAGTTGAATCCTCCACTGCATAATCCTCCATCACATTCTTCACAACAAGGAGATACCTCTGCATAGGAGAAAACTTTTGCCCAGTTATCTAAGACCACTCAAGATTAAATTCAGGGTTCAAATTCTTTCAAAGATGAAACTTCTGCATTCTTGCAAGAAACAAAAACATCATTCAGGAACCAGGAAGCATCCATTCGGAATTTGGAGACCTAGATTGGTCAGTTGTCTAGACAGATATCTGAGAGACCACAGGGAAAGTTCCCTGGTGAAACAATGGTGAATCCAAAGGAGCATTGCAAGTCTATTATCACAAGAAGTGGGCTTGTGCTTCAACCGGTCAAGAAGAAAGTGGAAGATAAGAAAGAAGAAGATGAAGTTGTTGCTAAAGATGTTGTAGTTGAAAATGATGAAGGAGAAAAAGTTGAGAAAGATAAGAAAGAAGATGAAGTTGTAGTTGAAAATAATTCTTCACCCAAGAAGTTGATGAAGTGGGAGAAGAAGAAAATGGCTGACAAGCAGGATCAGCCAATTAATTTGTCTCTATATGCCAAAGTTCCTTATCCTCAGAGGTTGAAGCAGGAAATTCAGAAACAACATTATGCAAGATTTCTGGATATCTTCAAGAAATTGCAGATCAACATTCCGTTTGTTGAAGCTTTAGAGAACATGCCTCACAATGAGAAATTCATGAAGGACCTTCTGTCTAAGAAGATGAGGTTGAAAGATGGTGATACTGTGGCTTTAACAGAGGAGTGTAGTGCACTGATTCAGAAGAAGCTTCCTCCAAAGTTAAAAGACCCAGGAAGTTTCAGTATTCCTATTGCTATTGGAGATGTGGAAGTTGGAAAAGCACTGTGTGACTTGGGGGCCAGCATAAATTTAATGCCATTGTCTGTCTGTAGAGCTTTGGGGATTAATAAGTTGAAGGATACTAATGTTATTCTGCACCTTGCAGATAGATCAATTAAGAGACTAGAAGGAGTGGTAGAAGATGTTCTGGTTAAAGTAGATAAGTTCATTTTTCCTGTTGATTTTGTGATACTTGATATGGAAGAAGAAGACATTGAAAGCCTTCTACTTCTAGGGAGGCCATTTTTAGCAACTGCACGATCCCTGATCGATGTTGAACAAGGGAAGTTGATGCTAAGGTGAATGAAGAAATAGTTACCATAGATGTGTTTGAAGCCATTAAATATCCTGTTGATGTGGAGGATTGTTTCAAAATTGATATCATACAGGAGGTTGTGGAAGAAGTGATAGTAGAAGAAAATTCTTTACTTGAGGAAGACAAATTCAAGGAAGAGTCAAGTGGGGAATATTATCATGAGGAACCGGTAGTTGAAGAGTTGGAGAAGAAGGTGGATGACATTCCCAAGGGAGCACCTAAGGTGGAACTTAAAGAACTTACCTTCAAATGTTAAATATGTGTTCCTTGGAGATGATCAAACATACCCAGCCATTATTAATTCATTGTTGTCTGAAAGGGAGGAGGTGAAGTTGGTTGAGGTACTCAAAAAGAACAAGACAGCCATGGGCTGGTCATTTTCAGATCTTAAGGGTATCAACCCTTCCTTTATACTCATAAGATATTGATGGAAGAGGAGGTTAAACCAGTTAGGCAACCATAGAGAAGACTGAATCCTACTCTAAAGGAGGTAGTGAGGAAGGAGGTGGTGAAGTTGCTTGATACTGGAATGATTTATCCTATTTCAGACAGTGCTTGGGTGAGTCCTGTTCAGGCAGTGCCTAAGAAAGGAGGGATGACTGTTGTAAGGAATGAGAACAATGAATTAATTCCTACAAGAATGGTAACTGGCTGGAGGATGTGCGTTGATTACCGGAGACTCAACAAAACAACAAGGAAGGACCATTTCCCTATTCCATTTCTAGACCAAATGCTGGAGAGATTGGCAGGACATGCTTTTTACTGTTTTCTAGATGGATACTCAGGCTACAATCAGATATCTGTGGCTCCAAAAGATTAGGAGAAAACTGCATTCACTTGCCCATATAGAATTTTTGCATACCGGAGGATGCCTTTCGACCTATGTAATGCACCAACAACTTTTCAAATATGCATGCTTTCCATATTCTCTGACATGGTAGAACGATGCATTGAAATTTTTATGGATGATTTTTCTGTATTTGGTCCTACTTTTGATACATGTTTAGAAAACCTGGATAGTATTTTACAAAGATGCCAAGATTGTAATCTTGTGTTGAACTGGGAGAAATGTCACTTCATGGTGACAGAGGGTATTGTCTTGGGACACAAGGTGTCCAACAGAGGGACTGAAGTGGATAAAGCCAAAATCTCTGTTATTGAGAAACTACTCCCTCACATAAATGTTAAAGGTGTGAGAAGTTTCCTAGGTCATGCAGGGTTTTATAGACGTTTCATAAAAGACTTTTCCAAAATTGCAAAACCTTTATGCAAGTTGCTAGGAAAAGATCAAGAGTTTATGTTTACTGATGATTGCCTGCATGCATTTCATATTTTGAAAGAAAAATTGATCACTGCACCAATAATCACGACACTTGATTTTTCATTGCCTTTTGAATTGATGTGTGATGCAAGTGATTATGCTGTGGGAGTAGTGCTAGGCCAAAGGAAGGACAAATTATTGCATGTCATTTACTATGCTAGTAAAGTTCTTAAAGAGGCACAGAAGAATTATGCTACTACAGAAAAAGAATTATTGGCTATTGTGTATGCATTTGACAAATTTAGGTCATATCTGCTAGGGTCAAATGTTATTGTTTACACTGACCATGCAGCTTTGAAGTATTTGTTAACAAATCAGGATGCTAAGCCTAGGTTACTCCGATGGATGTTACTTCTGCAAGAGTTTGAAGTGGAAATCAAAGACAAAAAGGGAGTTGAAAACTTGGTGGCTGATCACTTATCCAGGATCACATAGACAGATTTACAAGAGGGACTGGAAGTGGTGATTAAGGAAGAGTTTCCTAATGAGCAAATACTGGCCATATGCACAAAGTTGGTGCAGGATCAAGTCTTGACAATTAATACTCCACCGTGGTTTGCTGACTTTGCAAATTACAAAGCTGCTGGAGCAATGCCTAAGGATTTCACTGGCAACAGAGGAAGAAATTTATGCATGATGTGAGGAGATACATCTGGGATGAACCATACCTCTTCTATAGGTGTTCAGATAGGGTAATCAGAAGGTGTATTCCAGAGGAGGAACAGAAAGATGTCTTGTGGCACTGTCATGGTTCAGCCTATGGTGGACACTTTGCAGGTGAAAGAACAGCAGCAAAAGTTTTGATGAGTGGTTTCTATTGGCTAACTTTGTACAAGGATGCAAGGAAGTATGTGGAAGAATGTGGCAACTGCCAAAGGACTGGTAAGATCTCCAGAAGACATGAAATGCCTTTGAACAATATACTGGAAGTGGAAATCTTTGATGTGTGGGGTATGGAATTCATGGGACCTTTTCCCTCTTCCTACTCAAACAGGTATATCCTGGTGGCAGTTGATTATATATCAAAATGGGTTGAAGCCATAGCCACACCCACTAATGACTCTTGGGTTGTGATCGCCTTCATGAAGAAGAATATCTTTGTGCGATTTGGAGCTCCAAGAACGATAATCACTGATGGGGGAACACATTTTGACAACCAGATGGTAGAATATGCTCTTGCTAAGCATAAGATAAGTACCCCATATAATCCTCAAACTTGTGGTCAAGTTGAGATTTCCAACAGATAACTGAAGCGTATACTGGAAAAGACTGTTGGGAATACTAGGACTCAATGGTCCAAGAAACTTGATGACACCTTGTGGGCATATCGGACAACATTCAAGACTCCTATTGGGATTTCTCCATTTCATTTATTATTTGGGAAAGCATGTGTAACGCCCTCCCTTGTATGCATCCAAGAGAGTCGTTTGCTAAGCGGGATTAGAGTCGTTAACGTCACATGAGCTACAAGGAATCTCATAGCCGTATACAAATCCGAAAAGCATTTCAATAGTTCTTATCACATCTGTTTGGACGATAAAAATATTTCAAGTGATTTTGAAAGAGCACGTTTGGGGCTTCGCGTGCATATAAAATAATAGTAATTCCGAGTTCGTTTGCTCGTAAAAACACCACCCGTAAGGTGCACTGTAAAATTTCAGCACTTAAATTCTTTTCACAAAGGTTTTCCAAAATAACCGCTGTTCATAAAAGTTCAAGATAAAATAAAGATGATAAAGGCTACAGTCATCCAAGAGTGCCAAAACATTAATCATTACAGTCATCCAATCAAACAAACAGCAACAGTACACGTCCATTCATCAGCAAGCACAGCAAATATCATGTCTTCAAATGCTTTTACGTCCTCCTGCCATTTTGAAAAATAGCAGCCCCGAAGGGGTGAGAATAATCCCAGTAGTGTGGCAACAAAACCATTAATATAACAGTATTAACCAGGCACAAAATCATAAACAGTCACTTCAACATATCCTTGTTCCTTTTCCTTTTCCTTTTTATCATATTCATATATTGCGTATATAACACCTTTCCTTTGCGCTTTTAGCACCGTCGTGCGCGCACTTCACAGTGGAATCAAATATCCCTTGGCACCTGAGGTCCATGTGGATTCCAACTGTGGGCCTATGCGGACTGATGCCAAGTGTCCCATACCCCGGTACCTTGGGGATGCCTACATGATGCTTGCTCAAACACATGGTCCTGTACATAACTATTCTAAAACAAGGCCTATATGATTTTGATACATGCATGTCATGCTATGCATTTCACACACAGAACATAAAAATGTGGTATGATGTAAGATGCATGCTTATATACCTTTCATATGCGTTATGCTGCCACATAACGTCTTTACCTCATAATCATATAGCCATCACGGCACATTTTTGGCAGTTTCCTTTCATCATAATGGAACATAATATTTTTACGGCATATGGAGCATCATGTCACAATTTTATACCAGTAGTCAATAGTCACATTAGGCAATATCGCCTGACACTTACCTTTGCGTGCCTTAAATATTACCAAACAGCAGCGAAGTATCTCACTTCTTAAGCGCACCTAAATCAATTACAACTAATCATTTACAGTGGCTATTTACAGCAGAAACAGAGAGCATACAGCAGTGTCTTACAGCAGCAAAACAGTGAGCATACAGCAGTGTTTTACAGTGGAAAACAGTGAGCATACAGCAGTGTTTACAGCAGCAAAACAGTGAGCATACAGCAGCATTTTTTACAGCAGAAAACAGTGACGTTTGTGCTTAAAACAGTGAGCAGAAACAGTGAGTTGTTCTTTTAAAACAGTGAACAGAAAACAGTGGTATTTTCCTTAAAAATAGTGGACAGAAACAGTGACGTCAAACAGTGATATTTGAACGTTTAAACAGTGACATAACAGTGGCATTTGAACCTTAAAAACAGTGACATAAGTAGTGATTTGTGAACATTAAAACAGTGGCATGAGTAGTGATGTTTATGCATCAAAACAGTGGCATGAATGGTACATTTTTGAGCATTAAAACAGTGGCATAAATCTTGGTTTTTGGACATTGAAACAGTGGCATATTATGGCTAAAACAGTGGCATTTTATGCATAAAAATAGTGGCATTTTATGCATAAAAACAGTGGCATATGATGACTAAAACAGTGGCATATTATGCATAAAAACAGTGGCATATGATAACTAAAACAGTGGCATTTTATGCATAAAAACAGTGGCATATGATGACTAAAACAGTGGCATTTTATGCATAAAAACAGTGGCATTTTATGATAAAACAGTGGCATTTGATGACTAAAACAGTGGCATATTATGCATAAAAACAGTGGCATATGATGACTAAAACAGTGGCATTTTATGCATAAAAACAGTGGCATATGATGACTAAAACAGTGACATTTTATGCATAAAAACAGTGGCATATGATGTGCAGAAACAGTGGCATATAATGTGCAGTGGCATATAATGTGCAGAAACAGTGGCATATAATGTGCAGAAACAGTGGCATATAATGTGCAGAAACAGTGGCATATATGTGCAGAAACAGTGGCATATAATGTGCAGAAACAGTGGCATATATATAATGTGCAGAAACAGTGGCATATGAATGGTGATTTTGAGGAACCGAAACAGTGGGCATTTCATCTTCAAAACAGTGGCACATTCAAAGGGAAACAGTGGCACATTTCTCTTCAAAACAGTGGCATATCCATACAAGAAAACAGTGGCATGAGCTTAAACATAACCATGAGATTTTTATGCATACAAATCATCATGAAATAGCTCCACCATTCTACTTTTATCATGCTCATACTTGAATCCAAAACCCACATAATCAAGGAGACATTCAAGCACACATACATGGTTACACAATGAAAGAGTTCTAAGTTCAAGGCTTACCTCTTGTAGCACACACTTCACCACACCCTTCCTAGCTCTACTTCACAACAAGTCCTCTCTTCCTAGGATGTTCTATGCGCAAACAAGGTGAGGATGGACAAACTTGGGCAGCTTCAAGGTTGAGGGCAAGGCTGGACAGTGAGGGAATGTGAGTTGTCTTTAGCAAAGTCTTTCTTTCTCCAAAGTCCCTATGCTACACGGTTTAGAGAGTGAGGAGGTGAGGAAAGAAAATTGGCTGAATGTAAGGTGAGGGCAGCCCTTCCTTATGCGCATACTTAAAGGGAAAGTGAGGGAAAGTTGCTATGATTAACCATCATGAAAAATTCTGATTACTTGAGGGGATGGGGCTGCATACAAGGGCTGAACAAGCAAAGGGTTTGCTTCTAAATTACTCTATGCACATGCAAGGAGTGAGGAGAGATATGATCAGATTTGGAGGCTGTCCAAAGTCAGAAAAATTTCTGCACAAACAGCCATGACTTGCGCATAGGGTGGAGTGGAAGAGGTGCATCATGAGCACATGTAAGAGGTTCACTAAGTCAACAAGCAATACAACTAGGTGGCAGCCCAAAAATCTGCATTGATGCAGTCCTTGTGCGCAAAATGAGGGAGGTGCAGCCCAAAAATCTTCTTTGGTTGCATGTGGAAGAAAGGGGAAGATTTGGCTCATGATGGACTGCCTAAAGCTTGCAAAAATCTGCACCTTGCAGCCTCATGATGGAAGGTGTAAGGTGGTTCACTTGGTCAACACTCAAGTCAGATTTGTGTCATAAAAAAAATCTGCACCAAGACCCCTCCATGTGCGCCTAAGTGGGGAAGTATGCAGCCTAAATTCATGCTAAAGTGCACATGTGTCTTCCATGCAATGAAATTGAAATTAAGTTATGCATAAGCAAAGTGAGGTGGCGGTTTAGCAAGGGAAAATGGCAGATTTCTAAGTCCTAATCACTCACTTTGTGCGCATGGAAAGGGTGGCAAAAAGGTTGCCATGTGAAGGTTCCTTGGTACACAAGACACCCTAGTTGGACAAGGCTTAGGGAAGATAAGGGTGGACACAACCTTGGGCTGAACTAGCTTGATCCAAAAGCCATCCTTGGGCCATTGGCCACACACTCAAAGAATCCAATCACACAAGTCCAATAAACACTAAGGCCTTCTAACACACACTCACATTACTCATATGATTAAATTCACATGACTACTTATGTATACTCCTATGATTTAATTTAATGCTTACCTTAGTCTTATCCAAGGATAAAGGTCAACCAATTCGCAAACCATCACACACAAACCATAAATCCGAATTCTACACATGCACCTATAACATATAGCACTTATGTAATTTTACTAATTATGCGGGATGTTACAGCATGTCATTTTCCTGTGGGATTGGAGCATAGAGCATTGTGGGCTGTAAAGTTTTTAAATTTTGATTCTAAAACAGCAGGTGAGAAAAGGTTACTGCAATTAGATGAACTGGATGAATTCCATCTTACAGCATATGAAAGTGCAAGCTTATACAAGGAAAAGACAAAGATGTGGCATGACAGGAAGATTTCACCGAGGGATTTCAAGGAGGGCAATCAAGTTCTGCTGTTCAATTCCAGGTCAAAGTTATTCCCAGGGAAGTTGAAGTCTAGATGGTCTGGACCATTTGTGGTGTGAAGTCTTATGGAGCAGTGGAAATTTATTCTTTGGATTCTGACTGAAGCTTTACTGTCAATGGTCAGAGATTGAAGCTATACACTGGAAGTGCAGTGGACAGGAAACTTCTTACAGTTGCCCTGTTGGAGGTAAGTTATATAAGAACCGTCAGGCTCGTGACGTTAAACACGCACTGAGTGGGAGGCAACCTACTATATCAGGTATGTAGTAGATAACTAATATTAATAATATTATAAAAAAAGTTTTGGAAATTTTGAAAAAAAAAAATTTTGACAAGTGCTGGGCCCTAAAACTTCCAAGTTAGACGTTTTAGCAGTCTAGAGTTGCATTACGTGCAAACTCTCTGGCCACAAGCACTAAAACGCGATGAATGACTGTTTTAGCGCTCCATAAGAGCATTACCATGCAAATTCTTTGGCCAAGCGGGCTAAAATGTGGTATTAGACCATTTTAGCGTGTTGTTGTACACAACAATGAGGAAACTCTCTGGCTCAGAGCGCTAAAACGTTTAGTATTGACCGTTTTAGCGCGATGCTGCACATAAAAGTGTGCACATTTTTCTGGTCCTGGGCGCTAAAACGATGAGTTCCACGTTTTAGCGCCTCATCGCTTATTTTGAAATACATGGTTTTCCCTCACTTCATCCTCACTTTCATTTTTTTCACTCATTCACTTCCTTTCTTCTTCTCCTACTTGCGAATTCTTCTGGATTTCTATTCTATATTCACCCACTCCTACTATCATCAAGTTATGTTGTCATCATCCTTCCTCTTTTTATTATTCTTGAATCATCTTTCATATTCCATAAAGTTTAGGGTTTTATAAGATTTGATTTCATATGTGATTCAACCCATATCCCGTGTTTTCATTTTGGATGGCATACACTTAAGATGCATGTGGTTCTGATTTGGTGTTATTTTTGGGATGCAAGCATATTCCATGGTCGAGTTTGCACTATGCAATTTTCACACACACACACAAGGTGTTCGACAAAATGCCTGACCCAGAAAAGTCAGGGCGCTAAAACACTGGTCACTCCACGTTTTAGCGCTCGACTATGTTATAACATGCATAACGCCAGGATGCTAAAACGCTCCCTGTGAACATTTTAGCGCCCAGGCCCTGCTGCATGCATGATTTAGGCTGCTAGAATAGCATTGTGTGGGGGTGTTTACTGCATGTTTTTGGATCTAATTTCACTACTTCTTCCAATCCAAATCTGGGAATTGGATCCATGAACTCTCAATTGCTTTGAGTGGTATATTAACTTATATTTTCATGTGTAGGATCATGTCTACCCCACCACCAAATAAAATAGGCAAAAAGAGGTCCCCGGGTGACTAAGGAAAAAGAGCCTACTCCTGAACCATCCTTTGATGCCCGATTATGGCGAACTGCTAATCATGAGATCAGATTTAATGACAATACCTCTTCCGGGAGAGAAAATCTGTTCTGGAAAAGGATGAGTTCCCTGAATTTCAGTCACAGCTGGCAAAAAGGGAATGGGAAACTTTTGGAGAGATACTGAATGACAGCAGCCAGGCTATCTGTCAGGAGTTTTATGCCAATGTCTATAATGGCGATGAAGGTGGCAAGAGACATTTTGCGAGCTGGGTGAGAGGGGAAAAAGTGAAATATGATGCTCACACCATCCAGAAGCTCCTAAAAATCACTCATTGTGATTACCAACACAACTAGAACTGTATGTACAGGAGGAACATAACATAAATTGAAGCTAATTAGAATTTACAAATAATGTTTCACCAATTTTTTTTACAAATAATGAAAAAAAGAAGAAAAAAAAACATGAAATCAACATTATATGAAATTAACATTATATCTTTGTTTAGTTGCTTACGGAGGTGGTTTGAAGCAATTAAGCAAACTGCGAGACACTCCTCCGCGATATGATCACATCGAAACCTCCAATTTGTTCAAATATACCATCTTCCTCCTCCTCTTCTTCTTCTTCCGAAAAACTGGAGAACGACCTCTTCCTCTTCTTCTGTGTAATACCCCAGAGATCGCCCTCTACCTCTTCTTCCTCCGGAAAACCATGCCACTGCAACTTCTTCTTCTGCTGTTGCTGAAGCACCACGTGTATTCGGCTGTTCATAAAAAGGCAATTCATGGGGACAAAAGGGGCAAGAATTCCGAATTGCAAGCCATGGTAAGATGCATTCAGGGTGGTATATGTGCTTGTAAAGGCATTTCCCTTGCTCTGATTCCAAGTTCAAAAGGTTCCTTGTAAACGGCACAGTGTGCTTCCATGGCCATGTGTCTCTCGTCAATCTCAATCACCGGCAACGAATCCATGGCTGCTTTTCACGCGGGAGGGTGCTGGTACGTAGTGTTTGCCAGCAAAACACACTATGGCGGAACTACAACAAAATTGTTGTTTAGCCACGGCAAAAACCGTGGTAAAATATGATAAAAACCGTGGCTAAATGAGTTGTCCACTATTTCAAGAACCGTGGCTAAAACGGGCGTTGCATTATTTTAACCACGGTATTTTTTGCATTTAAGCACGGGCAGTATGAGTGTGGTAACATTGAGTTAGCCACGATTTATGTTATACTAGCCACGTCATATGCGTGGCTAAACGATTTTGATCCCAATGATGAAAATGCTTTAATTTGCCACGGACAAAACTGTGGCTAATTATAAGAAATTTAAAAAAAAAAAATTAATTTTACAAATTTTCCCAATCATATAAAAAGTAAACAATAAAAATTGCATTTGATACAAAAACCAAAAATCAAATTAAGGGAGATAAGCAAATAAAAATTGCATCTTTAAGGAGATACCTTTAATGAGAAGCTTCTTACGGATAAGATTAGGTGTTTGGCTTCCAGTTGATATAAAGCACACTTTTTTTACAGGAGTTTCTCTTACAAATATGTCAAGGGATTGGGTAGCTTTGCTTGTATTGAAACTTTAGTTTTTAGATAAGGAAAAGGAAACGGAGAGAATGACAGCCATCAATGTATTATGAGATTGATAGTCCAAATACATTAACCTAATACACTTATTTATACTATTAATTAGGTTAAGTGCTAGTACTACTATTACAACTTTACAAGCCCAAGCCTAATACCAACAAGACTAATAACCCTATTATCTTCTAACAGTTTTATTTTTTGGTTGTTCTGTATTCTCTGTTTTCCTTTTCTTTTTTAAGCAGGATTTCTTCTCCTCCTAACTCTTTGTAGTCATCTTTTATCTTAATGAATTTCTTCTTTCATAAAAAAGCCCTCAATTTCATACAATCTCCTTGAACTTTCATTATCAGAAGAATTACAATTACAATACATAAAGGATCAAAAACACTAACCTTGATATAACTACTTTCTTCATGAATATCTCCAGAGATTTCATCTTCATTATGTGAATCATACCTATCGCCACAGTCATCATCACATTCAGATCCAACAAGCCCTGTAACTTTTCCAGCAGGATTTTCTTTACAATATATCAAGTCTCCAAATACCACTTGTTCATTTCCTGCCACATGGTAGAATCACATTTAACTTAATAAATGAGTATTTTGACTTCAACTACCATAGTAATAATAATGCTATGGACTGTGTACCGAATGCAGTAAAGATGTCAGGAGATGTAACATTAGAAATTAATTGCCAGACAAAGCAAGTCAGATCTAGAAAATTATTACAAATCACAACCTACCATATTTTTGCACCCTTGTACTTGCTGCATGGTTCCACAAATAACTTTGGTAACTACATACATACCTACAAAATAAAAAAGAAGTCAAGAAACTACCAAATGAAGAAGAACAATATTATCCTTCAAATAAATGATCTTAAATAATATCTTATTTCTTGTACTTGTGTTCAAAGCACACTCTTCTTTGCACATGACACAAAAGGAAACATCATCAGAAAGACAGCCTAAGTAACCCACTTTAGAGCTTCTGGAAGAATATCCTTTGTATCTTCCAAGCTTTCAAGTTTCAGATTTTATTAATTTGCATTTGGGTTGACTTCATTGTTTTGGATTACAATACTAAAACCTTTCCTCCTTAGATGAATACTGTGTTAAAAGTAGAGATTTAGTACTAAACCACCAATTTTAAATGGTGATAGTGAAGCATACCAACAAGATGAAAAATAAATACACTCGTCAACTTTTTCACACATATATTGTACCGTTGGAATCTATAAGCCCATTATGTTCCCTTAAAGGGTGTATGATCATTGTATGGGCGATACCTATGGCTTTGGTAAAGACCAGGACAAGAGATATTATCCAAAGTATAAGCAGATAATCAATACAAGTGCAAAGCTGTAAGAGAATTCAAGTAATAGGCTAAATAACGATACATAACATGCTTTCAGTTGTGCCCCATGGGGGCTATTTATAGGGATCATGGTGTGGATTAGTAAGGGAGGGAGGTCAACTCTCCTTGGGATACACTCCTATGATAGCAGTGTTGGGCGGTTTAGGCGCTGACGTTGTGGCAGCGCTGCACCCCCTGCTACTGGCGATGCCAGTGTTGGGCAAAGGGAGAGTTTCCCTTTGTGATACCTGTGGCGACTGCCTTTGGTGGTTAACGTCCCAAGGTAAGACGTTTTGGTGTATCTCTCGGGTGTGCTGCACCCTCGGTGGATGCGAAGGTCCACGTCAGCCCTTAGGGCTAACGTGGAACTGGACTGGGGTTTGGGCCAGAGAAGTTGGGCCGCTGGGGCGGTTGGCTTGTTAAGGCAGTTGGGCCACTGGGGCGGTTGGCCTGTTAAGGCAGTTAGGCCATCCAGAACAGGAGCCCCCCAGCTTGGTAGCATGCGTAGGATGGTGCCAAGTTAGAGTCTTTGGGCGTTACCTTTAGGGCGACCGTCCTAACTAGACTGGGGTTTGGGCCAGAGAAGTTGGGCCACTAGGGCGGTTGGCCTGTGCAGGGGCGTTCGCTGGTCAGCCACCGCCAATGTTGCATTGGGGGCGTGTCCCGTATAGTGCAAGGGCGTTCTATGGTCGGAAACTGCCGATTTAGAATTTGGGCGTTTTACAGTCTAGGCCTGGGATAGCAACAGTTTTTCTTCCGCTCTTCCAAGGGTGTTTTAGGTCTTTACCCTTCTGTCGTGCCTCTTCGATTCTTGTGCAAGTAATTATGACGCCTTCTTAATCATTACAGGCCGTTGCGTTGTTTCGAGATACGGCGCATTGAAGTGACATGATTGACATTTGGTTCGAAATTACCATCTGGCCCTTTATCATATCCGTCCGTCGAACCACGTTGCAACATCTAACGGTCTGAGACAAAGCAGCTCATCATGACCGCCCATCAATCCTGGCTGCAACATCCAACGGTCGGAGATCAAGCGGCAGTGTAGTGTCATACAATGACACGTTGCGTTCCATTTTTTCTTTAAAAAGGGGGGGAATCGGTTTTTGGCGGACATTTCCTGCCTTGAAACCACTTTGAACTTTTCTTCATCGTGTCATTCCAATCGATCTTTCTTCCTCTACGACTGTGCATAATCTTCAGGTATAGTGTCTTACCTTTCCTTTTGATTTTCTTTGTATATCTTTTCTTCTACTTCTTTGTTTTTATTCTGGGTACTGTAAGGTTATGGGTATCCCTGGGTTGGTTTTACCGGAGTTTGAAATCAAAGAGGAAGAGTTTGACGAAGCCTTTGACTCAGTCGAAGGCTGTACGGTGGGGGTCAGCAGGTCTTTTCCATCTTTGCGTTCTCTGGTTCTGGGGGTGGAGTCGCTGCCCCACGGTAAAATCCCGGGATTGCTGGGGTTTTCCGAAGAAGAGATTCAGAATCTCTTACCAGAACGAGCTTTAGGGCCTGTAGTTCCTTATCTGGGTGAGGCGTCTGGTTCTGGTAGACGTCGTCCCATTAGATCTAGGGGGCGACGGTCAGGGAGTTCCAATGAGAGGGTTAGGGCTCGGCCTTCTGATCGCCGTGGTTCGGGCCCTTCCGCTCATTCAGTTGGGCGAGGTGGTGGTTTACGCCGTCGTGCTTCTCGGCGTTCTGCCTTGGGCGTAGGGCAACTTATTCGCCCTTTGTCTTCTGTTAATCAACTTCCCCAACATCGCCCAATAGAATATTATTACAAACCTTCAAACCCGCCTGTAAATTCTTCACTTGCTCTAAGTACTTCAAGAGGGTATATACCCCCAATTCCTGCGTCTTTCCATCGCCGTAAATATGACGAGTCCACGGATAACCGACTGGGTAGATTACATCCAGAAGACGGACGTCTTGTTAGGTATGGTGTGTGGGACGCCATATATGAAGACTTGGGGCTTTATAAGATACCACCTGCTTGGTGGCCTTCTTCATTAAGCTACTCAGATTTTTATGCTTCGAGCTCTTCAGAAACTTCTGATTCTGATGGTAAGTAGTTTGATTGCCCGTCATTTTTTCTTGTAGTAATTGGTGTGGGTGTTGGCGGTTG
Source organism: Gastrolobium villosum (assembly GCA_032173675.1). Lineage (NCBI taxonomy): Eukaryota > Viridiplantae > Streptophyta > Magnoliopsida > Fabales > Fabaceae > Gastrolobium > Gastrolobium villosum. The sequence continues at coordinate 25,753 of JAVKPL010013697.1, read as the reverse complement.
TAGAGGTGAGGTACAGGGCGAGGTGGATTTTCTCTTCTCTTTTTAGCCGTCGTCTTGATTTGGAGGTCGAGTTGAGGATTGACAACCCGTTTATTACTCCAGGTAGAATTCTTTCCTGACTGATGGAGATTGTTCAGTCGGATACTCGCCTTGAGGCGCGGGATTGGGTAGACCCGGAAATCGTTGCGTCATCCTCGAGTTATGCTGACAAGGACGTTCTGCGTCGCCATTACCAAACTGAGCCCATGTTTATGATTACTGAAGATGGTGCGAATGAAGCCAAGTGGCAGCCGATTGCGGTGACAAGTGATCGACGAGCTTGTGACGCGCCAAGTGACGCCAAGAAATCTCTATGGCGTTTCATGGTTTACAAAACCCATTTTACAGATCAAAAAGTGAGGTTTCCTCTCACTGAATTTGAGATGGGAGTGTTATCCCATTTACAAGTCGCACCTTCACAGTTGCACCCAAACGCTTGGGCGTTCGTTAGGGTATTTGAGAGTATATGCCGGTACTTTGAATGGGAGTTTTCTTTGCGGTTGTTCTTTTATCTATTCCAAGTATCGCCGAAGAAAAAACTTGGGTGGGTCTCTCTGAAGGCGGGGACCTCATTGGGAGCGATATTTGCTCAATATGCCAATTCATATAAGAATTGGAAACACACTTTCTTCTGGATTGAGCCGACGTTGGGCGATGGGGAGCTTCCATTTTTTGTTGATCCGGCGACCAGACAGTGCCGATTTCCTTTGTATTGGACTAAGGCCCACTATGGGGTGCCCGCCGGTCGCTATTCTTGTTCCTTTGGGAGCTTGACGCTTGGAGAGCGCGCGGTAGTTGATTGGTTTGTGGAGGTTAAGGGTTTTTTGCCTGTATGGCCGACGAAGCAAGTGTTGTGCCATGGAGGTGTGATGGCGTTCTGAGTGTTTACTTTATCTTCATTTTTCTTTGTAGCTTCTAACGCCTTCTTTATATAATCAGTATTTAATCACTTTCTTTGACTTGCAGTTGGGAGCATGGCGGCTGATTCTCTGAGGCTTGCTCGTGAGGCGGCTGCGAGGCAACGGGCTCGGCAGGGCGAGGCTCCTCCAGCTCAACCTACCCTCGCGCCGAAGGATACGGGCAAGGGTAAGGCGGTGGCTCCCAGAAAAAAGGGGAAGGTTCGCTCTGCCGCCGACATTCCTGCGGAGGAGTTGAGGAGAAGGGCTACCCAGCCGATAATTAGGGAGGCGACTGGAGTTGTTGGCAACTCTTCTACCAGTGAGTCCACGTTGGGTGGTGGGTCGCCTGCCCTGGGAGGATCCGATTTGAAGCGTGGCGCGTCCACGAGCTTATCGCCGACTCGGCCGTCCAAATCCTCACGCCATGGTCATTTTGAAGGTGGCGGTAACTCTTTCGGTAGTGATCGGGTAGTCGATCCCCCTTCGACTGAGGGCGATCAGGTTCCGATTGCTTCGGTGGCTCAGGGTTCTCCAATCGCCGCTGCTGCAGTTCCTATTACAAGCGCCCTTACTCTGTCAGAAAGGGATCTTGCAAGAGGATATCCTAACATTGGACGTCCCAAGTTGGTGGCCCCATCGCGCCTTGATCGACAGCAATTACTGGATTGTACTCAGGTGGTTGTTGGTCGCATCTTTGCGATGCAGGAGATTGCCTTGGCGGTGGATGAGCGGTGCTCCGTGCAGGCAGATCGCCTTGACGATCTAGGGCGACAAGTGGATGGCCTTACTGCTGATGTGGGGCGTCTGGGCAAAGACCTTTCTGACAGGGATACTTCCATCAAATCATTGACGGCGCGGCTGGCTAGTGTTGATGAAGATGTGAAGCGTCTGAAGGGTGAGAAGGGCGCTTTAGACAAGGCGTTGGAGGATGTCAAAAAAGAAAAGGACGTCCTCCTGACTGAGAAGGATGAACTTGCTGCCAAACTGTTCATGACTGAGGGGCGTCTCCATGCTAAAGATGAAGATCTTAACAAGGCCCTTGGTCAAGTTGAGAAGTTGGAGGAGGCTCTCGCCAACCTGATGACTCAAGCTTTCAATAGCGCTCTTCAGCAAGTTGCTATCAGATATCCTGGTGCTGATTTGACGGGTTTTGACCCCGCCTATGATGTGGAGGATGGAAAAATTATTGAGCGACTTGATGGCGACGTCGTGAAGGTTATTGAGGAGGCGCCTGAAACTGACGACGATGAAGGGGCACGTGGGGCGCTCCCCGTTTCTGATAGCGAGGATGACCAAAGAGTCCAAGGTGGGCGTGAGGCCTCTGACGCATCTTTGCCGACGGATGTGGCGGGTGGTGGCAGCAAGACTGTTCCTGATCAGGCGCCGAGCGGTGAAACTGAGGTGGTGAATGCTCCGGATGTTGAGAAGGAAACGACTGGATAAATTGTTAAGTGTGTGAACCCCTCAATGTAAAATTTTTCTTTTTCTTTGTCTGTGGCTGGCATGTCAGCCTCAGGCTTTTCCCTTACTAGTAATGAATTCCTTTTTCTTTCTTTTGTGTTCTTGTACCTTCGAATGAATGTTTATTAACTCTGTTAGGCGTCGTTGGTAGTTCGAACCGCTCCCGTCCTAGTGTGGGCGTTGGGCGGGGCGAAGTCCATCTAACCACGGCGGGGGTGAGAACCGTCCCGCGATTGGGTGTTGGCTGGGGGTGAGGACCGTCCCAGTCCAACTATGGCGGGGGTGAGAACCGTCCCGAGATTGGGCGTTGGCTGGGGGTGAGTACCTTCCCAGTCCAACTACGGCGGGGTGAGAACCGTCCCGCGATTGGGCGCTGGCTGGGGGTGAGTACCGTCCCAGTCCAACTGCGGCGGGGGTGAGAACCGTCCCGTTATTGGGCGTTGGCTAGGGGTGAGTACCGTCCCAGTCCAACTGCGGCGGGGGTGAGAACCGTCCCGTTATTGGGCGTTGGCTGGGGGTGAGTACCGTCCCAGTCCAACTGCGGCGGGGGTGAGAACCGTCCCGTTATTGGGCGTTGGCTGGGGGTGAGTACCATCCCAGTCCAACTGCGGCGGGGGTGAGAACCGTCCCGTTATTGGGCGTTGGCTGGGGGTGAGTACCATCCCAGTCCAACTGCGGCGGGGGTGAGAACCGTCCCGTTTTTGATCAAGTCACGTTGACAATAGTAAGATGAGTTGAAGATTATTTATTGAAAGTTCTGCCTCATTAAAAACCTTTCCTAGTAAAACCCATTGGGATAAAAACATAGGAAAGGAAAAGAGTGCAGAGGGTGTTACATGATGGATCAACTATAATACTTTCTGAGTTTGTCGGCGTTCCATGCTCGTGGGATTGCTTTTCCATCCAATGTTTCTAAGGAGTATGCTCTGTTTCCTAGCACGTTCGCTATTCGGTATGGTCCTTCCCAATTTGGGGCGAGCTTTCCTTCGCGGGCGTTCTTGTTTCCAACGTCCGCCCTTCGTAGAATTATGTCTTTAACCTCAAACTTCCGATGAACCACCTTCTTGTTGTAATAAGTGGCTGATTTTTCTTTGGTGAGTTTGTCATTTTGTGCGGCATGTTCTCGGAGTTCGTCAAGCAGATCCAACGCTTCGGAGAGGTTTTGATCGTTGGCGACTGCGGCTACATGGTCACGCCTCCATGAGGGTTCGCCGATTTCCACAGGGATCATTGCTTCTGCCCCATAAGTTAGTCTGAAAGGCGTTTCTTGGGTGGAAGATTGGGCCGTCGTACGATAGCCCCACAATACATTGTCAAGATTGTCAATCCACGCCCCTTTGTGTGCTTCAAGTTTCTTTTTTATCCCCTTGGTCAGCATCTTATTGGCCGACTCCACTAGACCGTTGGATTGAGGGTGTTCCACTGCGGCAAAGTGGTGTCGGATTTGCAAACTTCTCATTAACTCACGGAACTTGCCGTCGGTGAACTGGGTGCCATTGTCTGTGATTACCTCGTCGGGGATACCGAAACGGTAAACTATGCTCCTCCAAAGAACTTCCTGGCCTTCTGAGATGTGATGGTAGCCAAAGGTTCAGCCTCCACCCATTTAGTAAAATAATCTATTGCAACTAAGAGCCATTGGATTCGACCTGCCGCCATGGGGAAAGGTCCTAAGATGTCGATCCCCCATTTGTAGAAGGGCCACGGCGACGTGATTGATGTTAACTCTTCTGGTGGAGCTCTGTGTACGTCTGCGAACCTCTGGCATTTATCACATTTTTTCACGTGCTCCCGTGCATCTTTCTCCATTGTTGGCCAATAAAATCCTGCTCGTAAAGCCTTTTTTGCTAAGGAGTGGCCGCCCATGTGGTGGCCGTTGATCCCTTCATGAATTTCTTCCAAAATATAATGTACATCGTTTGGGACAATGCATTTGAGGAGTGGGATTGAAATCCCTCTTTTGTACAATCGCCCTTGAATGATGCAGAAGTAGGCGCTCCTCCGAACGACCTTCTTAGCTTCCTTTGGGTTAGGAGGTAGGATTCCGGCTGACAAGTAGTTGATGATGGGCGTGATCCAAGTTTCTTCAGCGACTTCGGCGGCGACGTCAGTAATGCTCATGATTATGCATGGGTCAGGCAAATTGTGCTGAATTACTGAACGATTGTTACCTGGGCTCTTAGTGCTTGCCAATTTGGCGAGTATATCGGCCCTGGCGTTATCTGCTCGCCTGATATGCTCCACGTCCACGCTTTCGAAGGATTGGAGTAGTTCTTTGACCTTTTTCAAGTATTTGCACATCAGTGGTCCTTTGGTCTGGTATTCCCCCGAGATCTGGAAGGTTACCAATTGAGAGTCGCTAAAGACCCTAAGATGTTGGGCACCCATCTCTTTTGCCTGAGTTAGGCCAGCTATCATCGCCTCGTACTCTGCCTGATTGTTGGTCGTATTGAACTCGAATGTTAACGAGTGTTCCGTGGATACACCGTCTGGATTTTCAATTATCATGCCTGCACCGGAGCCTTTGGCGTTGGAGGAACCATCTACGAATAGTTTCCATGTGGCTGGCCTGGGGGCGTCAGTTGCTTGGTCGCTTAGTGGGCTGAAGTGTGTCATTTCGGCGATGAAGTCTGCAAGGGCTTGGGCTTTGATGGCGGTACGCGGCTCATAAGTGATCTGGTATTCAGATAATTCTACCGCCCATGACATCATCCTTCCTGCGAGGTCGGGCTTGTGTAGGACTTGGCGGATTGGCTGGTTAGTTCTGACCGTGATTGGGTGGCATTGAAAATACGGTCTCAACCGTCTAGCAGCAAAAATGAGCGTGAAGGCGACCTTCTCGACTTGCTGATATCGAAGCTCAGCGCCTTGCAGTACTTTGCTGATGAAGTAGACCGGTTTCTGTCCCTCCGGTTTGGAATCTTTAATGAGAGCTGCGCTGACCGCCTCATTGCCGACGGCGAGGTACAGGTATAGGGTCTCGCCGCTGTCTGGTTTGGCGAGGACTGGCGGGCAGGAGAGGGCTTTTTTGAATTCTTGGAACGCTTTTTCGCATTCCTCAGACCATTGAAAGGTGACTCCTTTTTTGAGTAAGCCGAAGAGGGGGAGAGACTTATGAGCCGAGTTCGCCAGAAATCGCGTGAGGGCCACGAGCCTTCCGGTTAGCTGTTGGACTTCCTTGATGGTTTGTGGGCTTCTCATGTCAATGACCGCCTTGCACTTGTCAGGATTGACTTCAATGCCTCTTTCAGTGAGCATGAAGCCTAAGAATTTGCCGGCGGGGACTCCGAAGGCGCACTTGCTGGGGTTGAGGCGCATGTTGTACTTTCTCAGCCTCTCAAACACGCCCTGGAGGTCGCTCAAGTGCTGCTTTGGGTCTCGTGACTTGGCGATCATGTCATCAATGTACACTTCGATGCTTTCTCCGATCAGGTCTTTGAACACCGTGTTCATCATGCGCTGGTAAGTTGCTCCAGCGTTCTTCAGGCCAAAGGGCATCATGGTATAGCAGTAGTTGGCGTTCTGAGTGATGAACGCCGTTTTATCTTGGTCTTCTTCAAGTAGAGGGATTTGATTGTACCCAGAGTAAGCGTCCATGAATGACAGCATTTTGAAACCTGACGCGTTATCTACGAGTTGATCGATGCTGGGGAAAGGATACGCGTCTTTGGGGCACACTTTGTTGAGGTCAGTGTAGTCAACACACATTCTCCACGCCCCATTAGGCTTCTTAACCAACACCGGATTGGATAGCCAAGTGGTGTACTTGATCTCTCGGATAAAACCGGCGTCATGCAGCCGTTTAACCTCCTCGTCAATGATCCTTTGTCGGTCAGGGCCGAACTTCCTCTTTTTCTGAGCGATGGGTTTGGCTTTGGGGTCCACGGATAACCGGTGGCAGCAGACTTCAGGGTCAATTCCTGGCATGTCTGATGGTTTCCAGGCAAACAGGTCTTTGTTCTTCTTGAGCAGTTTTATGAGCTCATCTTTGGTATCAGGGTTCATTGTTGCCCCGATGGTTGTCGTTTGGTCGGCATCGCCCAGTATGACGTGCTCTAAGGCTCCATCGGGGGTAGGCCTTGCATGTTCGACTCAGGGGTCATCTCTTGCATCGAACTCTACCAAGAAACACTGGTCAGCTTTAATCGTGTTCTTGGTTGGGCTGCTTTTGGGCGACGACGGGCTGGAGCTTTGCTGTTGTGTTGGTTGAGTTTTGAATGTAACTCTTGTAGCTGGCCTTAGGGATATGTTGTAGCAGCTCCTGGCGGCCAGCTGATCGCCTTTCACCGTTGCTACCTTGTTATTTTTGGCTACGAACTTCATTGCTAGATGCGGGTGAGAAACGCTTGCTTCGAAGGCAGCGAACATCCTTCTGCCAAGTATGGCGTTGTATGCTGAAGGGGTATCTAGCACCAGGAACTGGATGTCGGCGGACTTTGAAGTTGGTGGCGTTCCCAAAGATAAACGTAGGTTTATCATTCCTAGCGGTTTGGTGGTTGTTGCATTGAAACCTGAAAGTTCGCCTGAAACAGGGGTCAGATCGTTAGTTGTGAATCCTAACGCTGTAAAACATGGGAGAAACAAAATATCGGCAGAGCTGCCGTGGTCAACAAAGACCCTGTTAACGCCAAAATTGGCGATCGTTGCTTGAACGACCAGGGGGTCGTCATGTCCTGGGAGGACATCGCCAAGATCTTCGCTGTCCCAAATGATCTTGGGTTTGGCGGGGCCTGAATTGGCTTTGGCTTTGTTAATGACCTTTCCTGCTACCGCCAAACACTGCTTCAGATGCTTTTTCCTGGCGTTGGATGTTTCTCCCCCTCCACTCAGACCGCCGGATATCATGTTTATCACTCCATGTTTGATGACGGCGGAGTCTTCTTCATCATCCTCGTCTCTTCTGCCCCTACGGCGTGGACTGGGAGGTGGGTTGTGGCCTCTTGGGGATTCTGCTCTTCTGGGGCGGTCATGGCGGGATCGGTATCGTGGTTGGCTGGTTCTTTCTGGAGATCTACTGCGCTCGTGACGTCGCCTTACCGGTCCGTCACCACGAGCGCCTTCAGTGGTCCGTCGTTGCGCTCCACTTTTGATAAGTTCATCAATCTCCTCCTTCAAGTGTCTACAATCTTCAGTGTTGTGGTCATTGCTGCGGTGGAACTTGCAGTACACGGCGGTCTCTCTGTCTTGCTCCGGGCGTTGCGGAGGAATTTTCTGGCCTTCTTTGTAATCCGTCTGGTTAACACTATGAGGGCGGCGTCCTGTCTGGCCACGCCCTGAAGGGCGTCCGGCTCCTCGGGAAGAACTCTGTGTCTTTTTCTCTTCATCGCCCTCAGTTCTGCCTTTGGTCTGCTTTTGGACCTGACTGTGCGATGAGTCATCGGTCCTACTACCTTTGTACTCTTCAATTCGCATGAACTCCTGGGCTTTCTTTTTTACTCCTTCCAAATCAGTTATCTCGTGACGGGCTAGTTCGTAAGCGAACGCGCCCTGTCTTAAACCTGAAAGGAGTATATGTACTTGCACCTTAGGGTCAAGGCCTTGCACTTGCAAAGCTTCTTTGTCGAAGCGGTCAAGGAACGCCCTAAGGGACTCGCCTGACTGTTGTCGGATCTTTTCAAGAGAATGAACGGACTTGGGCACGGGACGACTAGTGGCGAAGTGGGTTTGGAATTTGTAGGCCAGGTCGTCCCAAGAAGAAATGCTGCTGGTTGGTAAGGTAGTATACCAAGTCAAAGCTCTTCCGCCAAGTAGTGTTGGGAAAGTTCGGCACATGAGGAGGTCGGTTTCTCCGTGGAGGGTCATTGCCGCTTCGAACTTTTGAATCCATTCGAAGGGGTCAGAATCTCCAATGTAGGTGATTATGTTGGATGGGCCTTTGAATCCAAGAGGTATAGGGGTTAAGCGTAAGATATCAGTCAGCGGTTTATTTCGCCCTGAGGTAGTAGCAGGTGTTAACCGTGGGTCTGGGTTATGCACTTGTTGACCAAGGGGTTGGCGTGGTGCGGCTGGGGCTTCAACGGAATAAGAGAGGGCGGGGCCTTGTTGGCCGACACATTGTGGTTGACCAGGGTTTATGAACGACCCCTGGGGTTGTGGAGCAACTTGTGGTTGCGTGGGGTGGTATTGGGGTTGTGGAATCACGGTGTTGTAAGGCGGTACTGCGTAAGCGTGGAACGGGTAAGGTGCGGGGAAAGGCGTGAGTGGGTTTTGGCCATGGGACCTGTTGGGATATAAGGCAGCGCCTGGGGCGTGGTAATCATGGTAAAAGGGTAAGGGCTGGCTTTGAGTATGTCGGCATTGATAGACTGGGAAGATTGGTGATGGACCTGCAGCGGGTAATGGCATACCAAAATGGACGCTAGGCGGTGGGGTTGTGTAGGAACCAAATTTTCACCTTGCGCTTCGCATATCATAACCTGGCGGTTAACCCGTGCTTCTCTTCCATCGGTCACAAGTAGCGGAGGGTTAACCGATCATAGAACTGGGGCGAGGGGCACATCGCTGGCTTGTTCGGCTAGTGCGGAGTGCGTGGATGGCGGGGAGTTGGAACGGGCCGATTGTACGTGGCCTTCAGGGGTCCCAGCTCTTGTTTGCTCTGCTCTTCTAGTAATGGCCATATTTGGTTGACGGGGAGTGGAGTGTAATTTTTCAGCTGGTGAAAGAATGTGAATAGAAGTTTATAGTTTCCCACAGACGGCGCCAATGTACCGTTGGAATCTATAAGCCCACTATGTTCCCTTAAAGGGTGTATGATCACTGTATGGGCGATACCTATGGCTTTGGTAAAGACCAGGCCAAGAGATATTATCCCAAGTATAAGCAGATAATCAGTACAAGTATAATGTTGTAAGAGAATTCAAGTAATAGGCTAAATAACGATACATAACATGCTTTCAGTTGTGCCCCCTGGGGGCTATTTATAGGGATCATGGTGTGGATAGATCAGGGAGGGAGGTCAACTCTCCTTGGGATACTCCTATGATAGCAGTGTTGGGCGGTTTAGGCGCTGACGTTGTGGCAGCGCTGCATCCCCTGCTATTGGCGATGCCAGTGTTGGGCAAAGGGAGAGTTTCCCTTTGTGATACCTGCGGCGATTGCCTTTGGTGGTTAACGTCCCAAGGTAAGACGTTTTGGTGTATCTCTCGGGTGTGCTGCACCCTCGGTGGATGTGAAGGTCCACGTCAGCCCTTAGGGCTAACGTGGAACTGGAAAGGGGTTTGGGCCAGAGAAGTTGGGCTGCTGGGGCGGTTGGCCTGTTAAGGCAGTTGGGCCACTGGGGCGATTGGGCCATCCAGAACAGGAGCCCCCAGCTTGGTAGCATGCGTAGGATGGTGCCAAGTTAGAGTCTTTGAGCATTACCTTTAGGGCGACCGTCCTAGAAGGTTGGGCCAGAGAAGTTTGGCCGCTTGGGCGGTTGGCCTATTGAGGTGGTTGGGCCTTCCAGAACAAAGTCCAATATTATTTGAATTGGGTTAATTGGATAATCGATGAAGCAATAAGTATAGATAAAAAAATCATAAAAATATTCAAAATCTGGAGAAAATATTTGAATAAACTGAGTTATGAAAGAAAAGTCTAATACAATCGAAACAATCCAAGCGGGGGCGAATATTGCTCGTTTTATTTTGGAATTTGACCAAGTATTCCTACATATGTACCGGTAAAAATTATTTATTAAGTCGAAAGTGGAAATATTAATTTGGCAAAACTTTCTCAAAGTTATTTATGATTTCAGAATTCAAAAACCTGATATTACAAGTAAAACTATGATATTTCAGGATTATATTTTATTTTAATGGGGAAGGATATTGTAACAACCAAGTTATGTTATTACCATGATACTACCAATCAATCTCACCATTAGATCGATTATGTTGATCCAACGGTTATATTTATTTCCATCTTTGTATGGTCATGATTTCTCAAATTTAATACTTTATATTTATTTCCACCTTTGTATAGTTATGATTTCTCATATTTAGCTTTAACTTTAAATGTGCGGAATCATAACCATACAAATATGGAAATAAATATAACCGTTGGATCAACATAATTGATCTAACAGCGAGATTGATTGGTAGTAACATGGTAGTAACACAACTTAGTTGTTTTTATATCTTTCCCTATTTTAATTAACACTAATTAATCATTACAAGATAAATTTGGAAGAAACAAAACGAAAAGATTCATGTAAGAATTTTTTTAGTTTTCGGTAATAATAGATATATATATATATATATATATACATATTTTGGTAATCATAATAGATAATTTAATTTGGACTTTTTGACCGTTTTATTATAAAAAAATTCTTGAAATATAATGACTTGAAGATTATTTCTCAATTAGTATCTAATGATTTTGATGATTTATATAATAATTTTACCCTTAAATGAAATTTTAAATGCAATTTTCAAAAATAAGATTTCTAATTTTTTCAAATAAAAAATATGTAAACCTTAAATATCTTAATATATTATGTAATGCAATTTTAATCTAAATCTTTGACAAAGAATATTTTATTTCTTTTACATAAAATCTAAAAAAATAAAATCTATCATAAACTTTACGTAATCCCATGTTTTTCTCTCTCTCTATAATATCTTTCATATCTTCTCTAATCTTTATGCAATGTACAATTATCTTGAATATTGATCTCATGCTTTTCTCTCTCTTGATGATATCTTTCATACCTTCTTCAATCTTCAATTATCTAGAATATTATTTCAAATTAGAATAAATATTATTCTGAAATCTCAAACAATCAGTTCATTAGTAATTTAAAGACAATAAAATATTATCACTTGGTGGAGATTGTATGTAACGGTATATTAACTATGTAACGATATATTAACTATATAACGGTATATTAGCCATTATGAGAATATCTTTTGTAACCGTAGATAGGGTTTTAATATACCGTTACATAACTAATATACCGTTACATACAATCTCCAACATCACTTAAATTAACATCAAATTAATTATAATCATCAAAACATATTTTCAATCAATTAATCAATTGGGTATCTCCAAAAAAAAAAATCAATTAAACAATTGGAGTATAACAAATATCCACCAAGGTACTCTTCAAATCCGTTTTCTCTCATCAACTTTGTTGTTTACTTTATGCTTTTGGTATTTGATGTTGAGGATCTCAATTTAAACGGCCTCCTTTCATCTATGAGAATCCCTTTTAGTGCTTATGGAATTAAATAGGTCCAGAGTATGCATGAAAAAACAAAAATAGGTACAATATTTAATCTCAAAATATTAATTTGTATTTAATAATTTAGATAATAAATAACAAAATTATTGTTAATTTAAAATTTATATTAAATAAACGAAATCAAAAATAATTAACACGTAATGATGTTTGAAAATTCTTAAATTTTCAAATATGCTAAATTTATTGTTAAAAATAACAAACTATTGATTATTTAATCAATAATTACTGGTGACCTATTTTTGTGCTATATATGATTCTGATTTTTTTTAAACAAATAATCAATATAACTTGTTATTTTGAGAAATCAGGTATGCCTATGTTCTAATTGAAAAAAAAAATTAAAAAAATTGATCAATTTAATTCCTTAGACTTTATCAAACATATGAATTTTTCGATGCAACCAGCCATACACGAAAGAAAAAAATTAAAATTAATTTATCATTATTAAAAACGAATTTGGCATTTTCAAATTAAAGGAAAACAAATAATTAAATTAATTGTCTGAAATTTGGGAAACCAATCAATTGGATAAAATTAAGGAAACAAAATTAATTAAATCAATTATCCAATAAAATTGAGATTTGATGAGGGTTGGATAAACGTTTAATGTGGAGTGTCAGTCTTATTTTTAATAGATTTAATTTTGTGGTCAGTTTAATTTTTAATGGGTTTAAATATTCAGATTTATGTTTTTAAGTTTCTGAAGTTATATGTGACAGTTATGGTGTTAAGTGTCTTTATTGTGGAGTTATGTGAGACTGTTATGGTGTTAATTATCTTTATTATGGAGTTACAATTTTTGTATTTTAGCCTATAAATAGGTCATTTGTATTTCATATCAAATAAGTCGCGCCCCTCTTTCGTATCTCTTATTGTCAACGTGATCATTATCTTACGTACGGGAGGAAACAATGGTAAAGATGAGAAAACTACTTCAAAGCTTTTGTTGCATAGCCATGCCACTACATAATTTTCACAAGAAAAGAGAAGCTTCAAAGAGAAAGACAAAGAAGGTATATTTTCTCATATGTTTACAAATAATGAATATGGTGAACCTTGTAGTAGCAATAAGGTTGCTTGTTGTGACCAGAAAGTCACGGAATTGAGTCTAAGAAACAACCTATTTGTAATATTCTAACGATAAAATTATATAAATTTGGCTCTCATCTCTATCCTTGCAAATTGGGGAACCTTATGCACAGGGATTTACCCTTTATTTTGCTAATAATGATCCAAACTATTTATTTTAAATTTATTTTGCTAATAATATCAAAATGGAATTTGAAACGTGGATTATAGCTTCGTTTGTTCTTTTGTTGCCAACTATGGTTTGGTTCTTAGTCACAACACAACACAGTCCAAATCCAACAACCAACACTTGTTCTTCTTCTACCGGTGCTATTCCAAAAGCGGGACAGTGACCAAATTTTGGACAAAAAAAATAAATTTTGTCAAAATGTCACGCGACATAATTCGCTACATAATGTAACGAATTATGTATGCAAGTAATTCGCTACACAGTGTAGCGAAATATGTTACATCAGGATGCTCCGAACCAAAAAATGTCATGTTCAAAATTGTTGAAATTCGCTACCCTTTGTTGAAATTCGCTAATAGGTAGCGAATTTCAACAATTTTGACACATGACACTTTTTGGTTCTGACGTGGCATATTTTGCTACTATGGACACCCCTATATCAACATACTTCACCCTCCATGGGAGACATCTATGTACCACTATGAGTACATAATTAATGTCAAAATTAACCTCAAAATATCATTATTATTATTATTTCATGATAAATAATGCAATAAAATTATACTTTAATTGTGATATTGAAATTCATGTGTCTGAGGGTTCTACATTCCCATGAAAAATCTTGGAGCGGTGTTGATTTATCCCTTGGCAATTGTAAAAATTATATTACTTTGGTTTTTGTTTTTTGTTTTTTAAACTAATTCTACTTATCTTTTGAGGCGAATCAGACTTCCAATATCCCCATGGGTTCAACTCTTAGAGCCGCCTATGAGACTAATCTAGAATTCGGGTGCGAGTCCAAGAATTACAGTACTTATGTCCCTCCCCATATCGTGTTGGTGGAATCCGAACCGAGATCCTCACTCCCATATTACCACCACCATTTTTAAGTTGGGGCAGAAGGTTCAATGAAGTAAAAGTTATAAACCAGTTAGTATGAAAGTTGCATCCTTCCTTACGTTAGAAATCAGATGATGATTAATAATTATCGAGTCAAGCGATGATGAGTTTATTTCGAGAATTCGTAATTGAGCCCTATTTATTCTCTATAATAAGTCCAATATTATTTGAATTGGGTTAATTGGATAATCGAATCGATGAAGCAATAAACATAGATAAAAAAATCATGAAAATATTCAAAATCTGGAGAAAATATTTGAATAAATTGAGTTATGAAAGAAAAGTCTAATACAATCGAAACAATCCAAGCGGGGGCGAATATTGCTCTTGTTTTATTTTGGAATTTGACCAAGTATTCCTACTGGTAAAAATTATTTATTAAGTCGAAAGTGGTAATATTAATTGGGCAAAATTTTCTCAAAGTTATTTATGATTTCAGAATTCAAAAATCTGATATTACAAGTAAAATTATGATATTTCAGGATTATATTTTATTTTAATGGGGAAGGATATTGTAACAACCAACCTATGTCATTACCATGTTATTACCAATCAATCTCACCATTAGATCGATTATGTTGATCCAACGGTTATATTTATTTCCATCTTTGTATGGTTATGATTTCTCAAATTTAATACTTTATATTTATTTCCACCTTTGTATGATTATGATTTCCCATATTTAGCATTAACTTTAAATATGTGGAATCATAACCATACAAATATGGAAATAAATATAACCGTTGGATCAACATAATCGATCTAACGTTGAGATTGATTCGTAGTAACACAACTTAGTTGTTATTATATCTTTCCCTATTTTAATTAACACTAATTAATCATTGCAAGATAAATTTGGAAGAAACAAAACAAAAAGATTCATGTAAGAATTTTTTTCGGAAGAAAAAAATAATTTCGGTAATAATAGATATATATATATATTGGTAATCATAATAGATATTTTAATTTGGACTTTTTGACCATTTTATTATAAAAAAATTCTTGAAATATAATGACTTGAAGATTATTTCTCAATTAGTATCTAATGATTTTGATGATTTATATAATAATTTTACCCTTAAATGAAATTTTAAATGCAATTTTCAAAAATAAGATTTCTAATTTTTTCAAATAAAAAAGATGTAAACCTTAAATATCTTAATATATTATGTAATGCAATTTTAATCTAAGTCTTTGACAAAAAATATTTTATTTCTTTTACATAAAATCTAAAAAAATAAAATCTATCCTAAACTTTACTTAATCCCATGTTTTTCTCTCTCTCTTTATATCTTTCATATCTTCTCTAATCTTTATGCAATGTTCAATTATCTTGAATATTGATCCCATTCTTTTCTCTCTCTTGATGATATCTTCCATACCTTCTTCAATCTTCAATTATCTAGAATATTATTTCAAATCAGAATAAATTTTATTCTGAAATCTCAAACAATCAGTTCATTAGTAGTTTAAAGATAATAAAATATTATCACTTGGTGGAGATTGTATGTAACGGTATATTAACTATGTAACGGTATATTAGCTATGTAACGGTATATTAACTATGTAACGATATATTAACTATGTAACGGTATATTAGTCGTTATAAGAATATCTTTTGTAACCGTTGTAACCGTAGATAGGGTGTTTAGATAAGATAGTTAATATACCATTACATAGCTAATATATCGTTACATACAATCTCAAACATCACTTAAATTAACATCAAATTAATTATAATCTTCAAAACATATTTTCAATCAATTAATCAATTGGGTATCTCCAAAAAAAAAAAAATCAATTAAACAATTGGAGTATAACAAATATCCACCAAGGTACTCTTCAAATCCGTCTTCTCTCATCAACTTTGTTGTTTACTTTATGCTTTTGGTATTTGATGTTGAGGATTTCAATTTAAACAGCCTCCTTTCATATATGAGAATCCCTTTTAGTGCTTATGGAATTAAATAGGTCCAGAGTATTCATGAAAAAACAAAAATAGGCACAATATTTAATCTCAAAATATTAATTTGTATTTAATAATTTAGATAATAAATAACAAAATTATTGTTAATTTAAAATTTATATTAAATGAACGAAATCAAAAATAATTAACACGTAATGATGTTTGAAATTTCTTAAATTTTCAAATATGCTAAATTTATTGTTAAAAATAAGAGACTATTGATTATTTGATCAATAATTACTGTGACCTATTTTTGTGCTATATATGATTCTGATTTTTTTTTAAACAAAGAATCAATATAACTTGTTATTTTGAGAGATCAGGCAGGTCTATGATCTAATTGAAAAAAAATATAAAAAAATTGATCACTTTAATTCCTTAGACTTTATCAAACATATGAATTTTTCGATGCAACCAGCCAAACACGATAGAAAAAAAAATTAATTTATCATTATTAAACACGAATTTGGCATTTTCAAATTAAAGGAAAACAAATAATTAAATTAATTTTCTGAAATTTGGGAAACCAATCAATTGGATAAAATTAAGGAAACAAAATTAATTAAATTAATTATCCAATAAAATTGAGATTTGATGAGTGTTGGATAAACGTTTAATGTGGAGTGTCAGTCTTATTTTTAATAGGTTTAATTTTGTGGTCAGTTTAATTTTTAATGGGTTTAAATATTCAGTTTTATGTTTTTAAGTTTCTGAAATTATATGTGTCAGTTATGGTGTTAAGTGTCTTTATTGTGGAGTTATGTGAGACTGTTATGATATTAATTATCTTTATTGTGGAGTTATAATTTTCTATGATGTACAGACACGGACACGGGACACGACACGACACGCCGACACGTTAATTCTAAAAAATGTCATATTTGGACACGTTGGGACACGTTTTGATATTAAATAAAAATCTTAATATATATAATATAATTTATATTTAATACATATAAGTGTAACAGCCCGTTACGTACCGGTATTGTTAACATTAATTATGATATTAAGCGCAGTTACAATCACAGCAGTTCATTTATAAAAATGAGAGTAAACTTTTTCCGATTATTACGCGAACAGTAAAAGTATAAAAAGCGTAATAATAAAAAGCTGTGACCGTAACTGAAACACTAGCGGAAGACTTTCTTAACTATTTACACACTTTATTTTATTACCTACAAGATACTAAGGGGTTCCCATAAACCCACTTAGCCAATTCCTCACTTTTACGTTTTTACCACTTAACCGGACTTGCTAATTTGTTTTTCCACGAACACAAAATAAAACTACAAACTTAGACTCCAGGTTATCTTTTTTCCTTATTCAATTACCTTTCTAACAAGCTATCACACACTCGATTCCGAGCTCGTGAGCTCCGGTTATCGCCGTTTGAAGTTGGACAAACAACATTGCCTACCAACTCCGAAACAGCCTAAAACGTCCAAACTTCACGGAATAAACTGCACCTAACCACAAGGACACTGCCTCTCAAACTTTTACACCATAAACTAGACATCTCAAACTTCGATTTGATATATCGTACGCTTAATTTGACCAAGTAACGAAGCGGGAATTAATTTCCCAACACAGACCCGAATCTGCCCACTGGTGCTGGCCATAACAGGGCAGTGCGTGACAACAGCCCCCATGGGCTTCGCACACCACCAATGAACCTAGGATTTTGACACAACGTAGGGGACATCTTAAGCTTCAAAATGGCGTATGGCACGTCCCAATCGGATCACTATGGAGAGAGATACGCTCCTCCAAAGTTCACCCAAAAACTGTCAATTCTACAGAAAATTCGCCAGAGTTTCCTTTGTATTTCCAAGAATCCCCAAATTTTCATAACCTGTTTAACACCACTATTACACCTGAAATCCAGCAAAATCCAATGGGTGGCACACACAAGGTCCAACAACGCCTTGGGGCACTTACAACCCAATCCAATATACACATAAAACATAAACAGTTTACTTTTCAATCCTTTATAGTCTTAATAACTAACATTCAATTTCATGCATAAACCATAATGCAGATAATCATAAACCTACAATAGGCCTAAAGCCCTTCCATCATATTACATACATCCATGGTACATTTACAACACTGGATTACATTTACATTTACAACTTTAACTTCAAACTACAATTATTTACATATTACACTTCACTTGCCAAATAAATTCATAAACTAAAATGACATGATAGCTAAACTCTACACCACTGCTCCACTCGTCCTCATGCGGGCTTCTTGCCCGCTGCTCCATATCCACTAGTACATCCTGAAATAATGCCCCGAGACGGGGTGAGATATACGGATATATCTCAGTAACCAAGAGGTTCTGGAGAAAACTCCGCCCAATGGTTCACTTCGATGTATATAAATAACATAAAACAACATCACTGTTATAAAACGAGATAAAGCAAGGGATTTAGAGAAAGGGGGAATATATCAGAACAAATACGACATGCGGGATGGTAGCTACCAATACCACGCCATGCCCTCGGCTATACGCCTATGGGTACTACCCCTGGCGTGTTCATAGAACAACCCACCAAGGTACCCCTTCCAACCATATACACCCGAGACAACCTAGTGTGCTCCTATCCGGATAACACACCACGACCCTGGGTAAACTGGAACTCCCTCTCGGAGACCTATCCAGTGGAAGTCCGGAAACACTTGCCCGAAGGCTAAAAATATCTACTGGCCAGAGATCTGGTACATAAGTACCCACTGTGATAATGCACATGCATGCTCATGCTGTTCTACACTACTCATACACACTTCCTACCATTGCCATCAACTAGCAAGGTGGAACACAAAAAGGGGAACAAGCCCCAGTACCAAGAGGTTACCTTTTTTTTTTTCCTTTCACAAAGCTCCGCAGAACTCCACTTGCAGCTTGATTAACAGGGAACGCCTACACAGAGGACAATTCCACCCACTTAGAACTTTGAATCCACTCATGAATTTCAACGTACATGTATAAACCACAACACTTACCTCAATCCACTTGATCCAGGACCAAGGGCAATCCACTGTTTCACTGTTCCAAGTCTACGTCCACGTACGGCAACCTGTACAACCATGCACAACCGTCAGTTTCAGTCACAATACGTCGAAACGCAAAAACGTCAAATTCCTCTTCTCTCCCTCTATGGTTCGGCCATCATAGGGTTATTTTAGGTTTTATTTTTCCAAATTTTCTTTCTCATTTTATTTCACTTACTTAGGTTACCCAAAGGCTAGTTCAATCGCCGTTTTACGGTTTTACGACTTTTTCGCAACGTTTTGCGAATTATTACACTTTAGGCACATTTTGCCACTTTCAACACTTATCATTTTTACATTGATTCTTCCACATGCCAATCGCCACACAACCCATCTAATAACTTTTCCATCACACAACACAACACCAAAGTGTTCTAACACATCCATTTGCTCAATTGTACATAAATGGCCTAATCTTGGTTAGTCCAAACCAAGGATTTCCACTCAATTCCTATGGCCCACAACTCACATAATCACTTCCTAACATCATATAATCACACTACAATTCACTATACCACACATTAACACAAAACTCAAAAATTCCATTTCATGCATCAATTTTTCCTAAGTTAAAAATCCATTTTTTTCGCTTAAAATTTTCATTGCATTTCTAGCATTAATACATCATTCTAAGACATTATCATCTAATAGACATTTTCCATTTGAGCTCTCTAACACAACATATCACAAAATCCCTCTTTAGGGTCCATAATCCAAATTCAAAAATCAACCAATGAAATGTTGAAATAACTCACCTAATTGCATGGTATATGGCTCCACCTAAGCATACTCCACCATTGGAGCATGAAAAAGCTTCATGAACACACTTTCTCCCAAAATTTCGGATCTGAGTTTGGTGCAGATCTCCCCAAATACGCGGTTTCAAGGCTCAATAGTGGTACCAATGGGTTCAGAAGGTGTTTTCCATCAAGATTCAAGACAAGAATCGTTGAATTCGGTGGAGAAATGGCCAAGTTATGGCCAAAGGAAATTTTGCATCAAAAATGGTGGGGATGGGGCTGCATGTGCGTTTTTTGGAGAGAGAAGAAAATGAGAGGATGATGAATAGTGAAGGGGGTGAGGTGGCTAAGTGAAACTTAAGTGGGCGGGTCCCACGCGATTTAAAACTCATCCGAATTTCTCTCCGATTTCACTAAAATTTCATAAATTCAAAACTTATTTAGAAACTCTAATTTTTAACATTGACCTTTGTCCCTTAATTATACTTTATCAGATGAATCCGGAGTTTTCCGGTAATTCGGAGAAAACACTATTTTAAGCTATTGCGCGCGCCATTGGCACGCTTCCACAAACTGACTTAAATTCATCAAATATTATCAGAAATCATATTTCTTATTTCTATGGACCATTTAAAATTCATATTTGAAACCTAGAGCTCAAAATTCCACTGGCACGTTTTACGGTGCAACCTGACTGCGGTATTTTTACCCGCGAAAAACACTATTCACTGATTTTTCTGAAACTTGCCTATCCACTCAATTTTTCGTTCTGAATCCGTTTCCAGGCTTATTTTTATCATCTGAGACCTTCTGCTCAATTTTTATCTTCCTAGGGTTGCGTGTTGCTAATTACCGTTTTGCCCTTTCTTTGTATTTCGGCCTATCCTTTGGGATTTTCACTAATCCTTCACTTAATTTCTCACTTAACACTTTAATTACTCATTTTAGAATTGTGAGGTATTATAATAAGAGTCCATAATAAGTCATATAACCAATCAAATATTAAAATTTCATAACATAAATATAAATATAAATAATTTTTCGTACTTTGTTAATTTTTTATGTCAAGTTTCATAAAAGAAAAAAATCAATTTATAAATTATTTCTTTTATATTTAGTTAAAAAATAAAAATAAAAATAAAAAATAAAAAAAATTAAAAAAAAAAAACGTGTCCGAGCGTTGACCGCGTGTCCAAAAAAGTTGACTGTGTGTCCAAAAAACGTGTCCGAGCGTTGACCACGTGTCCCCAAATATTGACCGCGTGTCGGACGCGTGTCGGAACGTGTCCGTGTCGGACACGTGTCCGACACGCAAATTTTGAAAAAATCTGCGTGTCCGTGCATCGTTGATAATTTTTGTATTTTGGCTTATAAATAGGTCATTTGTATTTCATATCAAATAAGTCGTGCCCCTCTTTCGTATCTCTTATTGTCAACGTGATCATTATCTTACGTACGGGAGGAAACTATGGTAAAGATGAGAAAACTACTTCAAAGCTTTTGTTGCATAGCCATGCCACTACCTGATTTTCACAAGAAAAGAGAAGCTTCAAAGAGAAAGACAAGGAAGGTATATTTTCTCATATGTTTACAAATAATGAAGATGGTGAACCTTGTAGTAGCAACAAGGTTGCTTGTTGTGACCAGAAAGTCACGGAATTGAGTCTAAGAAACAACCTATTTGTAATATTCTAACGATAAAATTATATAAAATTGACTCTCATCTTTATCTTTGCAAATTGGGGAACCTTATACACCAGGATTTACCCTTTATTTTGCTAATAATGATCCAAGCTATTTATTTTAAATTTATTTTGCTAATAATATGAAAATGGAATTTGAAACGTGGATTATAGCTTCGTTGGTTCTTTTGTTGCCAACGATGGTTTGGTTCTTAGTCACAACACAACACAGTCCAAATCCAACAACCAACACTTGTTCTTCTTCTACCTCTGCTATTCCAAAAGTGGGACAATGACCAAATGTTTGGACAAAAAATCATACGCTAACAGTAAATTTTGCCAAAATACCACGCGGCATAATTCGTTACACAATGTAATGAATTATGTATGCAAGTAATTCGCTACACAGTATAGCGAAATATGCTACATCAGGATGCTCCGAACCAAAAAATGTTATGTTCAAAATTGTTGAAATTTGCTACCCTTTTTTGAAATTCGCTACATAAGGTAGCGAATTTCAACAATTTTGACACATGACACTTTCTGGTTCTGACGTGGTATATTTTGTTACATTGTGTAGCAAATTACTTGCATGCATTCGCTACATTGTGTAGCATGCCATTTTGGCAAAATTTACTGATAGTGTTGCTCGTAATTTTTTTTGTCGGCAAAATGGTCACTTTCCCTCTAAAAGCTTACCATAACATTAGTTCTGTGTTCTCCATTGCGGCGAACGGAATCCAATGGATCTTCGACATACTCAACAAAACACTGTCCTCCACCTTTGTCCTCCACCGTGCCTTCGGTTCCCGGCAAGCCTTCTCGGCGATTTCCTCGGCAACGAAATCTTCAACGCCAACCAGATCGTCTCTTCCCCATTCTCTCCAAAGCTGAAAAAACAACACTCGTTATCGATTTACAAGACATTCTCCAACGCTGAATTCACCTTCGATAACATGTGCAAAATCGCTTTTGGCTTCGATAACATAGATCTGATAAATTTAATTTCTTAAAAAAACATGTTGTTACCAATTCTCCTCAACAGCCAAAAGTTGATATAAGTTTAATTGCTGATTGATTTCTTGCAGGATCCGCTGACACCCCATGAGTCACCCCATGATTTCTGTTACGCCTCTGGCATTTCCAATGAAGCCAACAAGGTCAGT
The DNA here is from genome assembly GCA_032173675.1 of Gastrolobium villosum. Taxonomy (NCBI): domain Eukaryota; kingdom Viridiplantae; phylum Streptophyta; class Magnoliopsida; order Fabales; family Fabaceae; genus Gastrolobium; species Gastrolobium villosum. Next base: position 3,356 of record JAVKPL010013697.1, on the reverse strand, counting down.
TCATTCATTTAGCACTCACTTCTGTGAAACGGTATTTTCCTTGTTTTACTTCATAAAATCCTTCATTTTTCATCTTGTTAATGAACAACACGATAAAAGAGAAAAAATAATAACAATTCAGTTGTTCATTTTTGTTTTCACTTGTTTAATTGCTATGCTATTACTACTTGTTACTCTTTTTGATGAGTTGGGTTTCAATAACACAGTGTACCTTAAACTTTCTTTTCTTGTTTGCTTTTTGGGCGGTTGCCATTAGTTATGATTAGACCTTTTCATTCACTATGACTCTATGGAGGTTCACCTTGAAAAACCTGTGAAACTTTTGAATTTCAGAGCAATCCAATTCTTGCACGTGAAGGATCAATCTCACTTAGGTGGTACTTATCCGAAGAGTCACTGGCATGCGAGAAATGGTCTCCTCTCTCTCACAACCACTATGTTGAAGAGGCAGAGAGGGTTTCACAACGTGGTTCAGTTGCACAGAAGAAAGCTTTCCTTGAAGCTCACTTCAAGAAACTTGCTGCACAAAAATCTGCTGCTTTGCATGAACAAGCAAACAGTGCCACACAGACAGATCAAGATCATGAGGCATTAGTAGTTGATAACACCCATAATTCACAACTGAAAAGTACAAAATCTGAAATTTCTATCAGTGAAGAAAATGCAAAGGTTTTACCTCAAAGTAACAAGGTGGAAGGAGCTCAACTGGAGATAGAACACCATGCTTTTGTAGGGAGTTGAATGTTGGTTAAAATGCAAAACCAGCTTGAAGATGTTGATAACCGTAAGGACCTAAGTGAAAATGCTAGTGCAACACCACCAATGGACACACTGCTAAAAAAAAAAATCCGGCAACAAAAATCAATAGAATTTACCTTCAGTGTGTCCATTGGTGGTGTTGCACTAGCATTTTCACTTAGGTCCTTACAGTTATCAACATCTTCAAGCTGGTCTTGCATTTTAACCAACATTGAACTCCCTACAAAAGCTTGGTGTTCTATCTCCAGTTGAGCTCCTTCCACCTTGTTACTTTGAGGTAAAACCTTTGCATTTTCTTCACTGATAGAAAGTTCAGATTTTGGACTTTTCAGTTGTGAATTATGGGTGTTATCAACTACTAATGCCTCATGATCTTGATATGCCTGTGTGGCACTGTTTGCTTGTTCATGCAAAGCAGCAGCTTTTTGTACAGCAAGTTTCTTGAAGTGAGCTTCAAGGAAAGCTTTCTTCTGTGCAACTGAACCACGTTGTGAAACCCTCTCTGCCTCTTCAACATAGTGGTTGTGAGAAGACCATTTCTCGCATGCCAGTGACTCTTCGGATAAGTACCACCTAAGTGAGATTGATCCTTCACGTGCAAGAATAGGATTGCTCTGAAATTCAAAAGTTTCACAGGTTTTTCAAGGTGAACCTCCATAGAATCATAGTGAATGAAAAGGTCTAATCATAACTAATGGCAACCGCCCAAAAAACAAACAAGAAAAGAAAGTTTAAGGTACACTGTGTTATTAAAACCCAACTCATCAAAAAGAGTAAAAAGCTGTAATAGCATAGCAATTAAACAAGTGAAAACAAAAATGAACAATTGAATTGTTATTATTTTTTTCTCTTTTATCCTGTTGTTCATTAACAAGATGAAAAATGAAGGATTTTATGATGTAAAACAAGGAAAATACCGTTTCACATAATCCAAGAATCCAATAGTAGAAAATCTTGGAAACAGAATTGAGTGCTAAATGAATGAACTGACCTTGTTGGCTTCATTGGAAATGCCAGAGGCGTAACAGAAATCTTGGGGTGACTCATGGGGTGTCAGCGGATCCTGCAAGAAATCAATCAGCAATTAAACTTATATCAACTTTTGGCTGTTGAGGAGAATTGGTAACAACTTGTTTTTTAAGAAATTAAATTTATCAGATCTATGTTATTGAAGCCGAAAGCGATTTTGCACATGTTATCGAAGGTGAAGCGTTGTAGAATGTCTTGTAAATCGATAACGAGTGTTGTTTTTTCAGCTTTGGAGATAATGGAGAACACAGAACCAGTGATAGGGTAAGCTTTGGGAATAGCGGTGGTAGAAGAACAAGTGTTGGTTGTTGGATTTGGTCTATGCTGTGTTGTGACTAAGAACCAAACCATAGTTGGCAACAAAAGAACCAACGAAGCTATAATCCACGTTTCAAATTCAATTTTGATATTATTAGCAAAATAAATTTAAAATAAATAGCTTGAATTAAAATTAGCAAAATAAATAAGGGGGCGTTTGGTATGGGAAATTTTTTGGAATAGTAGGAAAATATAATAGATAGAGAAGTGATTGGAAGGTGAGATAAAGTGAAATAGATAGAAAAATGTAAAAAAAAAATTGTTTGGTGGGAGAAAACTTTACTGGGAAAATTATGTAACTTTATGAAATCAACAGTGCATTAAGAGTGAGATAACCGGTTTTCCGAAAAATCCCACCTTCAAATTGGGTTTTTGAACAGTGAGGATATCTATGTTTCTCATAAATCCATACTTCCTGGATAGATGGGTTTTTTGAGAAATTATGTTGAAACAAACATGGTGTTTCTAAAAGTCTTACTTGAGAAACATAAATATCCACTGAAAACTATCCCAACCAAACACCACCTAAAGGGTAAATCCCGGTGCATAAGGTTCCCAAATTTGCAAGGATAGAGATGAGAGTCAATTTTATATAATTTTATCGTTAGAATATTACAAATAGGTTATTTCTTAGACTCAATTCCGTGACTTTCTGGTCACAACAAGCAACCTTATTGCTACTACAAGGTTGACCATCTTCAATATTTGTAAACATATGAGAAAATATACCTTCCTTGTCTTTCTCTTTGAAGCTTCTCTTTTCTTGTGAAAATCAGGTAGTGGCATTGCTATGCAACAAAAGCTTTGAAGTAGTTTTCTCATCTTTACCATAGTTTCCTCCAGTACGTAAGATAATGATCACGTTGACAATAAGAGATACGAAAGAGGGGCACGACTTATTTGATATGAAATACAAATGACCTATTTATAGGCCAAAATACAAAAATTGTAACTCCACAATAAAAATAATTAATATCATAACAGTCTCACATAACTCCACAATAAAGACACTTAACACCATAACTGTCACATATAATTTCAGAAACTTAAAAACATAAAACTGAATATTTAAACCCATTAAAAATTAAACTGACCACAAAATTAAACCTATTAAAAATAAGACTGACACTGCACGTTAAACGTTTATCCAACCCTCATCAAATCTCAATTTTATTGGATAATTAATTTAATTAATTTTGTTTCCTTAATTTTATCCAATTGATTGGTTTACCAAATTTCAGAAAATTAAT